>PVKA01032396.1:0-25351 GCA_004027165.1 Ctenomys sociabilis
TCACTATGCAGTTCAGGCTGGCCTTAAGCTCACTTTGTAGCTCAGGCTGGTCTTGAACTCACAACAATCCTCCTGCCTCAGCCTCCCAAGTGCTGGGATTACAGGCATGCGCCACCACACCCGGCTTGCTACTTTCTTTTAGTTCAGTGAGAAGAAACTTTTGAACTAGTAGTGTTTATACAAGATATCATGTCTGCATCTTGTACTATGAATAACTGTTACAAAGAGAACAATATGCAATGTACTAATTATTGTAACTGTCTTACTATCCTGTTTTGAAACTGTTTCATTGCTACTTCTTTCTCAATAAAATCAGGTTCTAGCCTCCAGGAAGATAAATGGGCATTAGAAGAAGCAGGAGGTAAAAAGTGAGGCTTTGATAATATGAAGAAACAAAATGTTTCTTCTTCAAGGGAAATATATTTTTAAAAATAACATACCTCATAATTCTTCCCAAGTAGGAAGAAATGCTACATGAAAAAAATGGTCACTCAAATTTTTATAGGACTAGGACTTGATCTACAAAGCTTGCCCACTCTATGCATACAGTAGCCCTGGAAAGCCTAAGTCACTTCTTTTGTTAGAACCTGTACAGAGGAGAGTGCCATATCCTAGCAACTAGACTTCATCCACATGCCATCACATTAGGAGAAATATTGGTCCAGACACCTTGAATCTGGATTGGGGCCTTTCCTACTCATTCAGAGAAGCCCACGGAGGTAGCCAAGGTGCTTCTTAAGAAAACCAGTCCCCAGTTTTGACTACCCCACTCCCTTAGGAGTAACAATGGGCTTCCTTTTACCTCTCAAATAATTCAGGGGGTGACAAAGAATTTAGGCATAAAGTAGCATCTCCATTCTACGTGAAGACCTCAGTCTTCTCGAAAAGTCACAGGAGCCAAACAGACGCTAAAGTGAACTCTGGCAAAATTTTATCAAGAAACTTTTGAGTCCTTGATCTAATTATTGCCAGTAAACCTCATGAAGACTCAAAACACCCCCAAAACTTGGATAAATATGGGTTCACTTGAAATGTTATGTGGGAGGCTTTCTCTATCTTCTAATGTGGGAGTAAACCTTGTGATGATAAGTACCTATCTATTATAGTATTTATTAATCTAAACCAAATACAACAAAATATCCAAATATGTGGGAAAAAAATCCTGCCAACTCCTAAGCCAAGAGGAATAGCTATTGTTCACTTTGGAAACCAAGTAGTCATTAAAACTTAGAAAGAAAGGACTCCTGCAGACCAATTAAAACTAAATCGGAAGAGCCCCTTGTCAGTGATCCTTGCCACATCTACTGTAGAACAGGTCACAGAGACAGAGATCTGCACTCACATTTTTAGGATAAGACCAGCCCCACTTGAAAAGTCTGAAGGAAAAGAACACCAAAAGAAGAAAGATACCCCTATATACTTTTGGAATATCTTAGGTTTCTCTGAAAAGGAAAGATGCCAGTATTGCCACACGTTCAGATAAGTAGGACCACTAATTACCCCTAATCCACCATGGCTTAAGTGAGCACCTGTATTGGGACTCCTACTTCTAATTGGATCTATAATGTACATAATATACTTGCTGTATGGCTTCCAGGATCTTGGTAGTTTACTGAATGTCTTTACTATGTTTTCTACATTGTAAATTCAAGCTCAGCCTGAGCTATACATTGAGTCTCTGTCTTGAAGAAGAGAAAGATCAGAAGACGAGGTGGAGGAGGAGGAAGATGAGGAAGGGAAAAAAGCAGAGGAGGAGGAAGAGAAATATTAGAAAAAAGAGAGCTAATAAAGCCTCTGCTATTTAATTAAGTGATTAAAAGTATAAACAATCAATGTGTATTAAATAGAGAATGAACACATAAAAAATATACTCATTGAAATAAGATTTAAAAATTTCCAAAATTTCCAAACAGGCTTTTTCGCAATGGGTTTGCAACAAGAGCACAGGTGTAGTGAAAAACACCACTAAATCAAAGTCAACATGGGAAAGGAAGATGCACACCAATATCACTGTCATGGGACACATGGACTCCAGCAAGTCCTCCACCACCAGCCATCTGATCTACAAATGCAGTGGCATCGACAAAAGAACCACTGAGAAATTTGAGAAGGAAGCTAATGAGATGAGGGAGGATTCCTTCAAGTATACCTGGGTCTTAGACAAGCTGAAAGCCGAGCATGAGCATGGAATCACCAAAGTTGTGGAAATTCGAGACCAGTAAGTATTATGGGACCATCATTGATATCCCTAGACACAGAAACTTCATTAAAAATATGATTACAAACACATCTCAGGTTGACTGTGCTGTTCTGATTATTGCTGCTGGTGTTGATGAATTCGAAGTTGGATTTTCCAAAAATCGGTAAACCCATGAGCATGCTCTTCTGGTTTACACACTCAGTGTGAAACAACTAATTGTTGGTGTTAACAAAATGAATTCAATGGATCCATCCTACAGCCAGAAGTGATGCAAGGACATTGTTAATGAAGTCAGCACCTACATTAAGAAAATCAACTACAACCCTGATACTGTAGCTTTTGTGGCAATTTTTGGTTGGAATGGTGTCACATGCTGGAGCCAAGTGCTACCAAGCCTTGGTTCAAGGGATGGAAGGTCACTCATAAAGTTGGCAATGCCAGTGGAACCACATTGCTTGAAGCTTTGAATTGCATCCTTCCACCGGCTCACCCAACTGAAAAGCCTTTGCAGCTGCCCCTCTAGGATGTCTACAAAATTTGTGGTGTTGGCCCTGTCCCTGTGGGCTGAGTGGAGACTGGTGTGCTCAAACCCAGCATGTTGGTCACCTTTGCTCCAATCAAAGTCACAGCTGAAGTCAAGTCTGTTGAAATGCACCATGAAGCTCTGAGTGAAGCTCTCCCTGAAGACAATGTGGGCTTCAACATCAAGAACGTGTCTGTCAAAGATGTCCAGTGTGGTAATGTTGCTAGTGACAACAAAAATGACCCACAAATGGAAGCATCCTGTTTCACTGCTCAGATTATTATCCTGAACCATCCTGGCCAGATCAGTGCTGCCCCTGTCCTGGATTGTCACACAGCTCACATTGCTTGCAAGCTTCCTGAGCTGCAAGAAAAGTTTGATCACTGGTCTGGTAAGAAGCTGTAAAATGGACCCAAGTTATTGAAGTCTGATGATGCTACCACTGTTGACACGGTTCCAGGCAAGCACATGTGTGTCAAGAGCTTCTGTGACTATCCACCTCTGGGTCATTTCACTGTTTATGATATGAGAGAGACAGTTGTTGGAGTACCATCAAAGCTGTGGACAAGAAGTCTACTGGAGATGACAAGTTCACCAAGTCTGCCCAGAAAGCTCAGAAAGCTAAATGAATATTATCCCTGACACCTGACACCCCAGTCTTAATCAATGGTGAAAGACAGGTCTCAGAACTATTTCTCCCAATTGACCATTTAAGTTTAATAGTGAAAGACTGGTTAATGAAAACAATGCATTATAAAACCTTCAGAAGGAAAGGAGAATTTTTGAGGACCATTTTTTTTTTTGTGTGGCCATTTGTAAGTTATTGGTTTTTAAAATAAATAATTTTTAATGGAAACAGCTTGACCAAAAACCTGTCACAGAATTTTAAGACCCTTTAAAAGAAAGTTTAAGGAGAGAAAAAAAAATTCAAACAGATATGACCATGAAAGAAACTATCAATGGCACATTACAGGTAAATTATCAAAAAATGCAGAACAAGGAAACAATATTAATACCTGTAAGAGTCATATACAAAAGCGAGAAGGAAGATAGCAGATCCAGAGAAGCAGCTGTCTGATGAAGAGAAGGTACACATAGCAGTAAAATTCATCATTCATGCTCCTCCTGGAGAGTTTAATGAGGATTTTAATGATGTTGGGTTGCTGCTTAATAATGATAACCTCCTCAGGGAGGGAGCAGTCCATGCATTTGCACAGTATAACTTGGATCAGTTTACTCCAGTGAAAATTGAAGGTTATGAAGATCAGGTATTGATCTTGTAAAACTTAAATGGTCAACTGGGAGAAATAGTTCTGAGACCTGTCTTTCACCATTGATTAAGACTGGGGTGTCAGGTGTCAGGGATAATATTCATTTAGCTTTCTGAGCTTTCTGGGCAGACTTGGTGAACTTGTCATCTCCAGTAGACTTCTTGTCCACAGCTTTGATGGCACCCACAACAACTGTCTGTCTCATATCACAAACAGTGAAATGACCCAGAGGTGGATAGTCACAGAAGCTCACCAGAACATGGTGATTTGAGAAATGGGAAGTTTTTGGATCCAAAAAAGAGAATCTGTTTCAAATTTGATCACTTAAGAAAGGAAGCAACTGATCTAAGACCCTACAAAATAGAAAATGCAACTGAATTATGGAGGACTTCTGTAGAAGTGGTGCTGCAAGCATATGTAAAAGAACATTACCCAAATGGGGTTTTCTCTGTGTAAGGTAAAAAAAAAAAAAAAAAAAAAAATAGATGGACAGCAAACCATTATTTCATGCATAGAAATCTATCAGTTGCAAACAAAAAAAAAAAAATTGGAATGGTCAATGAAGGTCAGAGTGGAAGTTTATAATCATACCTTCAACCACCCAAGTGGTTGGCATCTTGAAAATTCAGGTTCATTATTATGAAGATGGTAATGTTCAGCTAGTGAGTCATAAAGATATACAAGATTCCCTAACAGTGTCTCATGAAGTACAGCCAAAGAATTTATAAATATTGTAGAAGCTGCAGAAAATAAACACCAGACTGCCATTGGTGAGAATTATCAGACCATGTCGGACACTACTTTCAAAGCCTCACATTGACAGTTGCAAGTTACACGCACTAAGATTGATTGGAACAAGTTCCTTAGCTACAAGATTGGCAAAGAAATGCAGAATGTATAAGATGAACATTGCATATCTGGATCACTTTAGTAATCTTTGTGTTCAAAAAATTATGGCAAAAGTGTTCAGAACTGTCAAGCTGCCTGGTCAGATGGGCTATTGCCATGCAAAATCAGTGTAATTAGATTGTCTAGAGCACAAAGCTTAGCTAATCAACCATTCTTTACTTTTGTTTGAAGAGGATTGAAAAACATGAATAGTTAAATGTCTTCTTTCTGTTATTTCTTTCTTTGTTACAATGAACAAATGATTCCTCTAGATTATGGTTAACATTTTTGAAGTATTACAAAAATATTTTACTTAGTATAACCCTAAAATCATTCTCTTTCAGCTAATGAAATGGATAACTTTTGATATTATCCCAGTTCTTTTTAAAGGGGTCAGTAATAGGCATTCTAGTATAAAGTGGCTAAAGAATTTAGCCATATATGCTCTTAAACAAGTTGTCTACCTTTACCCCCCTCACCTCTTCCACTTATGTAAGATTGAGATTAGAAAATATTTTCTATATCAATTGTGTTTAAGCCTTTGGTAAGGTTATATAGCTAGTTTAGTGTTGAACTATTTTTTTTTCACACAATCTCATAAATACATTTAATGCTTTTTTTTCTTGTGATAGTTATTCAAATTAGTTTGAATTACATATGTCCCTGGGTTATTTTTATCATAAAGTCACAAATATAGTATAAGAAGGAAAATTGTAATCTTGAACTCATTACCATGTCTCAGTTTATTATTTTCCTTACATTGAGATGTACTAAAAGTCACTGTGACATTAAAACATGAACTTTCCTGTTTACTTGAGTAGAAAGATTATTTAGTGAGTTATACACTATTTTGAAATACTTTCTTTGAATATTGTGATTCTTAACTGGCTGTAAATTAATAAAGCTAAGATAACATGTGATGTGTAGTCAGAGTCTTAAGCCTTTTCCATCTTCCTATGCATCAAAAGCATGTCTGTAGTATTATTAAAATATACTGATACTACAGGAATTTCAAATCTGAGGTGAATGCTAGTATTTAACTATCAGGAGTTGGGTGGATTTACAGTTTCATTCAATAGAATTTTGCTTCTTATCCTTGAGTGAAATCCATTCATCACATACTCCAGACATCTGGCCATGGAAAAAGTTTTTAAACACTTTTATTAAGAACAATAAAATATTATTAGCTTGTAAAAAAAAAAGAGATCAGAATTCCTGTAGATTTCTCACAAGAGCCAAGGAATTGAGGTATGATTTATTTCAAGCCCAGAAAAAAAAAACTGGCAATTTAGTTTATTATCTCCATCCATGTTATCCTTCAAAATTCAAGGAGAAATAAAGACCTTCCATAACAAGCACGACTGATATTCATGACCTGTAAATAACTATTACAGAAGACATTTAAGGGAATCCAACATGTAAGGAAGGAAATGAGTCAAAAACAATTATAAGAACATGAAAAAGAATAAATTTCATGAAAAGAGTAGATAAGCAAATGTGTATTAGGAAACAATCAAATAATATTAATTCACTAAGTCAGCAAAATTCTAAGATGAATACAAGAAAAAGAAGTGAGTGCAGATTATTTAAAACACCCAAAGAAAAACTACAAAAGGACAGAAACTACTACACACCTTCCAATAATAATCCTAAAAGTAAGCTACCTTCATTCTGTAATAAAAAGACACAGGCTAGCTGAAGGGATCAACAAAACTCAGTTACAAATAGCTGCAAGGGATCCCCCTCACTAAGCGAGCATGGAGAATGGCACTTCACCCAAGTGGAACCAAAGAGAAGCAGAAGAAGCTGCAGACACACTGGACAAAAACAGCTCAACCTCAAATCAGAAATAAGAAATGCTCAAGGCCTACAGAGCAAGGGAAATATCCATCTAGAAGATACAATGATTATAATAAATACCAGTGTACTCAATTTTAAGGTAAATACTTTTGGAAAAAAAACAGATGACTTCACTATATTACTACTGTGGGATCTTTTATTATTAATTATAAAAAGAATACAAAATAATAAAAAAGACAGAACTTTACCACACAAATCAATAGGAATTCAACAATAGTTGCTATATTGTATAATGTTGTCTTCAAAATTATTAGAAAATGTATGAAAGACCTAAATGTAAGATATAAAACTTTGAAAATAACAGAAGAAAATAAATAGAAAATACTTCAGGATATAGGCACAGATAATGACTTCCCATAATGGATTTAGGGGCTGGGGAGATAGCTCAGTGGAATAAGTGCTTCCCTGGCAAGCACAAGGACCTGAGTTCAATCCCCGGTTCTGCCAAAAAAAAAAAAAAAAATTTCCCATAATGGATTCTATCAGCCAGAAAATTATAGAAGAAACTGACAAATGAGATAATATCTAATTAAAAACCTCTTTCACAGCACAGGAAAGAATCAGCAATGTAAAAAGCCTGAAAAATGGGAGAAAATCTTTTCCAGCTATTTTTTCAACAGGGAGCTGAGGCTGGATAGATGGCTCCATAGAATGAGTGCTTCCCTGGCAAGCACAAGGGTCTGAGTTCAGTCTCTGGTTCCAAAAGGAAAAAAAAAAAAAAACAGGGAGCTAATATCCAGAATATAAAGTACATTTTAAATTACACTAAAAGAAGAAATCTAGATAGTCACTTCTCAAAACAAGAAGAACTCATGGCAAATAACTATAATTATATGACAAAATGTTTATATAGGAAACTGATGGTAACACTGAATGAGGGAGAGCTTAAGAAACAGAAACAGTAACTGAGCCATCAGATAAATGCAAGTGAAAATCACACTGAACTTACATTTCAACCCAATCGGAATGGCTATTATCAAGGTTATTAAAAATAACAAATTCTGCTTAACATGAGAGGAAAAAAGCACTTAAAGTCATCTGGTAGAAATATAAAATAATTAAGCTTGAAGGATCCATAGACAGGATGAATAACCACTAAGAAGACAACAACATGCAAAGTATCAATTATTGAAACTGTCATACCAATTGGTATTAAAACTGTCTCATTGCTATTTGTTTCTCAATACAATTATTTTTTTAAAAAGTTTGGAGGATCCCTAAAATGATGAAAACAGAACTACTTTTATTCTTATTTTTTCCTTTTTAAGTTCTTATGACTTTTTGTTGTCATTGTTTTGTTCTGTTTTAACCAGTTTTTCAGGTTAACTGCTTAATCAGTGACCTAAACAAGTAATTTGAAGATAACATCATACAATACAGCAAACACTGTTAATTCCTATTGCTTTGTTTATTGAAATTTTGGGTCATTTCTAATTCTTTTCTTTCTTGAATACTTTGAATACTTTGTATTCTTTTGTTTTTTTATAAAGAATGACAACTTTTTTATATTTTATTTTAATATTTACTTATTTTGTACAAGGTCTTACTATGCAGCTCACATGTGTAGTGATCCTCCTGTCTCAGCCTCCCCAGCATTGGGATTACATGCATATGCCATCATGCCAGGTTTCAGTGGCTGGCACAACACTCCTGGAGTTCCAGGGCTGGCACACCATGTGGTACTGGACATCAAACTACTTTGTATTCTTTAAATATTTTTTTTAACTGCAGCTATACTAGTCCTACACAAATACTCTAAAAAATCAAGGTCAGTATACCATAAAGATACCCACATACCAATATTGGCACCCTATCAAAGTTATAGATTTCATGAAAGCACTTATAAATGGACAAAAAAATTGTTATAAATGCACAACAAAGTATTATTCAATGTCAAAGAAGAACAAAAAATATCATCTACAGGATACACATACACCTATTGGTATGTCTCAGGAAATAATGAAGGCTTAACCTTGGGGGCAACATTGTGAGGATCATTGTGTTACTCAACTGGATTAATGAATACCTAGGTGGGGAGTAAAGTACACCATAGTGGTCAATACATTGCATCAATTTGGTTAGATCTCTTGGCGGTCAATACACTGTGTCAATTTGGCTGTAGGCCTGGCAGTTCCACACTCTGGACTGTGAGGGCTCCACCCCAGAGTAACTTAGCACAAAAATGGCTGAGGAAGAATTCAGCATTCTGCTTCCCTGGACAAACGTCAGTCCTCACAGTCAGCTTGCAATTTATATCCTGGCTTCCAGCACACACTCTTCATCCTCCAGATTGGATCCTTCAGCTTCTTGGCACAGATTCTCCAGGCTTCTGTGGAAGACCTAATGGCTGACCATTATAGACCATTAGAAACCATTAGAGGACCCTGAATAGACCCAGAGTGCAGGCCCAGCCTGTGAGCGAGACGACTCTGGGCTGCTGGATCCTGAAGTGACCCAGAGCCCAGACCCCATGTTGAACCCTTCAGTAGAACTCCTTGCAAAGAGGCTGGAGGCAAGTTCCACCCAGCTGATTCAGGAGCAGAACATCTTGCCAGAGTGACACAAAGGGTTCACCTTCAAGGCTGCAGCAGGAAGAAGTGGAGCACAGCAGCCAGAACCAAGCCACACCCACCTAAAGGAGTCTGAACTTCATAGATCAGGACTTGAGCTAAGGTGATAACTCTATCTAAGCTCTACACCAAAGGTTAAAAGTCATTGGCATACAAAATGACAAAGAGAAGGAACAAAAACAGTCTCAGGCCCCGAGTCCATCCAGTACCAATGCAGAAGACACTAGCATAGGGGAAAGTGGAAGTCACCCACCTGAAGTCTCTAAAATAATGGCATTGGAAGTAAAGAAAAAACTGCAGAAAGGTATAGAAGAAATCAGATCAGAAATACTTTCTAAAATAAAAAAGCAGTGATAACTATAATCAAAGAAGTGCTTCTAAAGAGTACACTAACAAAAAAAAAAAAAAATAGAGCAGAATATAAACATGATGGAACCCCTGAATAAGCAATAAAGGAGAGAAACAGAATGTTATATAACAGATCCAAAGTGATATACAGGATATTAAAACCTTGATCACAAGCTGGCAAATGCATTTGAGTAAAAGTGAAAATAGACTCTCTAACCTTAAAGACACCATTGCAGCCAGTGAAAAAATAAGCAAAAAATCTCTTAAAAACAACTAGGATACAGGAAAAAATAATTTGAGACCTGCAAGACGATTCAAAGATGAACAAGGTGAGACTAATAGGCATCAATGAGAAGGAAGGAGTCAATACAAATGGTATAAAAAGAATATGGGCAGAAGTAATAGCAGAAAACTTCCCAAATATGGGGTAACAATCTGACATTCGGCTAACTGGAGCCCATAGAGCTCCAAATCACATCAACCCAATTAAAACCACTCCCAGACATATAATAATCAACATTCCAGACATTCAGCATAGGAACAGTATAATAAAAGCCACTAAAGAAAAGAAACAGATCACATTCAAAGGAAAACCCACCAGAACAAAGGCAGATTTCTCTTCACAAGCCATCAAGTCAAGAAGAGCATGGAGCAAAGTACTTCAAGTCTTGCAAGAGAACAAATTCCAACCCAGACTGATATACCCTGCAAAGCTCTCTTTCAAGTATAATGGAGAAGTAAAATACTTCCATGACTAAGAACAACTAAAGAATTTCATGATGACAATGACAAGCCTACACAGATGACTAATTGAGCAAAATGATCACAACCCTATGAATGGGAATGGGAAGAACCCACCAAATAGGGAAAACAATTAAACACAGGAAAATAAGAGGTATACCAATAGTTAGTAGTCTGTCAGTTATTCTTTCATGTACAGCAGCAAAGTATTTCCATCAGCACACTCTACAAATGGACTTCTCTTGCACCCTCTGGGTAATGATTCCATATCAGTCTACAGGGTGGATTTCAAGTAAATAGCTGTAGCTCAGTCCCACAAGTGACACCTGGCCACCAGTAAGTCTCATGGTCCTTATCCATGTCAACATAGTAGAATTTTGTGTGATATCCTGTCCCCAAACTGTCAGAAGTGATGGTCATTTATTTTTCATTCCATTATTTACCTTATGTTTTATTCTTAGTACTTCTTTATACCATGAAAACTTTTTCTTAGTTCCATTGTTTTGAAATATTTAATTTTTAATTAATTAGTATTTAATTTCCTGAATATTGGTTAATCGTAAGTTTTTAAAGATTTACCTAAAAGACATCGTTTGATATCTTCTAGTATTAGAAACTTTAAAAAACATATTTCCATCTTCTGTTTACTTTATATTACTTCTTCTCTGTCTTCTATACACACACACACACACACACACACACACGCACACACACATATGAAAAAAATACATGTATTGGTGCTGCTTCATAGAAATCTTCAATGGCTTTTTAAATAAGGGTTCATTTAATATATTTTATGTAGTCCTGCATAACTATCACTTTGAGAGCTCTTTATTGTTCATCCAGGAGCATACTACAACTTCTCTTGCCTTTTGAATTATACTCTTTGTTATTTCCCATATGCTACATCTGGAAGTATTAAAATATTTCAAGTTTGTATAACTAGAAAATATTTTACTTTTAGTTTTCAAAGGTATGTTTGCTAAGTATAAAATTCAAAGAGGGTAGATCTTTTTTTTCTTTCACTCCTTTAATTAGTCTCATTTCTTACACACTTGGTCCTTTATTTTTCTTTCTAATATGGAATAAGATGCTTTTTAATTTTGTTCTTCCATAGAAATTTTTTTATATATGTTTAATCATTTTTTTCTTACAATAAGTTTTGGACAATTTCATTTTTGTGTATCTTGGTATAATTTTATTTAAATTTCTTGTGCAAAAGGTTCATTTTTCTTGGAAATGTGGTATTATAAGTTGAACTAAATTCAGAAATTTTAAATCTTTAAATATTTATTGCCTACTCTTTTCTACTTTGAGAATTCTAATTATATGAATATTAATAAAAAGACAGGAGCAATTAATGCTTACAATTTGTTTTTACTCTTTTTTCTTCTCTTGAATTTTTCATAACTTCTTAGCTATTTTTTAAAACAAAACTTATACATTTGTATCTAATAATCTGAAAAACTAATTTGCACATAGCATCATGTAATACAGCAACCATTGTTGGATCTTGGCTCCTTATTTTGTTTAGTGAAATCTTGTATCATGTATAATGCTGCTTTCTTGTATCACTATTTCATATTCTTTAAAAATAATAATAAAAAGTACAAAATTTTAAAAAAAAGAAACCATTAGAGATAGAACACTCAGCGAGTATAAAACCTAGGAACTGAATCCTTCAGTCAGTGGTGTGCAGATACTTCCTCATCTGACTCTGTGACTGGCACATGTTGTGTTATACCTATGCCTTGTATTATATCTGTTCCATTAGTAGAACACTGACTAATACGTACTCCTATTGGTATGTCTCATGGAATAAGGAAGGCATAACCTTAGGGACAGTATCTCATCCTTAACCCTTCCCTCCCTGGGCTTTTACTATACTCTCTTTCCTGGCCAGCATAAAATTCTGATTTTCATTACACCATATCCTTCAGCCATATTTCTGTATTCAACTTACTATAGACTGAACCCTCAGAGACCCTGAGTCAAAATACATCTCTCAAGTCTGTAGGAATCAGGTTTTTTTGTCCTATCAATGAGCAACCTGACCAGTATACTACCCAATAAACTTCATAAACATCCAATATTACCAATTGCTAAACATGGAATTTCTTCAAAAATGTTGGGTCCAGAGAGAGCACACACTTTCCTCTATACCTCATCTAATGTGTTTTGTCATTTAAAACCCTTCTAATATCTCTTACAAATATACAACTGACAAATATGAATAAGTGTTTCTTTGAATTCTATGCACCATTTAAGCAATGTAATCAACCCCTACAAGGGTTTACAGGCCAGTTCTCAGAAGCACCAGTGTTTGCAGCTTGCCTTTAAGACATGAGAGGGATGTCTTAGAACATGTACCTCATCCCCAAGGGCTCTGGAGCTGCTTCCAGGTAGACAACATACCAGAACTGCTTGGAGTTAGAGCACATGGAGATGGTGTCTGCTACAGAATCAACTGCTTTTCAGTTGTAAGAAGTTCCCACACATTTTCAAATTTTAGGCATGATCTGTGCAATCGAAGAACAAAGAAGAAACTCACTTTGAGTTGTTTGCCCCTCTGTGTCATAAGTGTTTCTGTGCATGTGGATCTAATGTAATTATCTCTTTAGCATTGTCCCAGATCACACTGTCATCACACCTACTCCGCATCATGTTATGAATTTTTTCATTGGTCATGACTGCTTAGAACTGTAGGGCAGCTTGCTATGAGAGAGGATCATCTGCTCTTTTGTGGAGGAGAAGGAGCTTCAAAAGGAACAGTAGCCTATCCAGAGTCTTCAGACCACAGAACAGGAGAGTATTCTCTAGTATGTAAACCGTAGGTTTGTAGTATGAAATTTTTGAGACCCCTGAGCAAGTGAGATTGGCTCCTTGTTTAGCAAGTAAAGGGTATGCGAAGCCATAAGGCCTTTCCCATGCCCACACTCAGCAGAAGGAATCACAGATGCAGGTGATTAGGTTATGTAAACTAAGAAATAATCAACCTTAAATTGCCAGCACTCCCTTAAACTATTACCCCAGACAGGCACTCCCTTAAGCTGTTACCATGTCTATGTACAGACATGAGCAAAGTCTTAAGGACACAAATGAGACAGATAAAAACCAAAGGCCAAGTGAAGGGAGGAGAAATGAAAGTTACTCTGTCCAGAAAAACTTCCTGAAGGAGCCACCCCCTTATTATTGTTCATTTTTCAATTTTGAGGATGTGTGTGATAATATATCTAGATAGTTCCTACTAAAGGGATTCAAAAGATGAAAAAAAATAATTCTTGTTAGTGAACAAGTAATGCATGAGAAAGAGACAAGCTGAGTCTTTAAACAATGTATGAAACCTATAGGTCAAAGGAGCCAGATGCTGATAAATGTCCAGCCCTTTTACATCTAAAAGCAAAATACCATTCCTGACAGTAAGGCAGAACAGAAAAGGGAGTCAGAGCCAGAAGTTATCCAACTTTGTTTGGATACCTCTTTCAAAATGGGCATGGACCATGGGAGAAAAACATATTTAGGGTCAGTGAAAATGGTCATTCTCACCAGGCATGGTGGCAACCACTTAGAATCCCAGCACTTTGGAGCCTAGAAAGGAGGATTGCCATGAGTTTGAGGCCAGCCTGAACTGAACAGCAAAAACCTGTGTCAAAAGCAATAGTCACCCTTATCACCACTTAGCCTTTCTCTAACCTATGAACTCTGCCTTCTATTGCAGAAGGTTGGTTTCTGCTTCAAGTGGCAGGCAATCATTGTGAGAATACTTTCCTTATAATCTGTCAGTTTTACTTACTTTGTGGAGGGGATGATACAAATTATTCCATTTTCCTTATATTCTGCCTGTCTGTGTGCAATTTTTCTGAAAACAATGTTTATCAAGTACCCTTCGGTTTGTTACGGATTTCTTTATTGTCACTGGGAAAGCTGGAGTCTAACACTGAAGAACTAGTGATTGTAGGGAGTCACTGATGCTGGAAATTGATCACACTATATGGGCAAGGCAAGGCCTGTCCCAGAGCAAAGAGCTCCTGAGTCAGTCCATATGAATAGGCTGCTTCAGTCTAGAAACACCAACCTCTAAGACAATCCAAGCAATTTTTGCTAGGCAAAAAGGATGTCATGTGATACCAAACTACCAAATGTATACATGAATGCACTTTGGTGGCTCAGCAATTCTTTTCCTCCCATATGGAGAGAGGGCTCCACCTGACCTCAGCTTTCTGTCTCATTTTTATTTCTCCATTCTCTCCTCCTCATTCCCCCTGGGAATTTCAAGGGCTGTACGAGCCATAACAAGTGATGCTTGCTCTTTCACTCTTCTTGTTTTTAGATGAAAGAATTCCAATGATACAAGGGTAATTTGTAAAGAATACAGGCAGATTTTTATACAAAGTGATAGGTTTTTAGAACAACAAAGATAATTCACCTTCAAGTGCAAGGGCAGTTGTGCCAAATTAAGTCTCAGGTTATACTTAATAAATTGAATTGATCTTTGATGGATACCATGCCTATCCTCCCAGGTCAGTGTTCTTAGGCAAGGCAAGTGGGCAGCTCTGATTAACTTTGAAGGAGAGGATGTCCCTACTCACTAAGCAGTGACTTAAAATGTCACTGCTTAGATTGTCTTGAGAGATGAGATTTTTCCCAAGCCCTCAAGAGTGCCTAGATATATTAAAGGGGCTGGACATTTATCAGCATGCTTGTATGACTTAAGTTTGAAACCATATCTTGGACTAAAGTTGTTTTTTTTTAATTTTAAAGAGATTAGAAAAATAATAGATATTAGAAATGATATAGAAATTTTTAAAAATAAGATGATACTATTCTATAATGGTTATTGTATTGTAGATTGCTGTCTTCATTGAAACTGTAAGTTATTAGATGTTATCTTCAGCTTGATTGAGAAGTACAAGAAAAAGAAAAAAAATATGTCTTCTTTCTTTTTATGCAGCTCCCAGCCTTCTTTCTCTTGGCCTACTGTTGTCTAACCTTCTGCAAAACATTTTTCCCTCAGAAGTTGAAACTCTAAAATAATATAGGGGCTGGCCAGAAGCTCAGTGGATTAAAGTACTTGCTTAGTCAGATGCAGGGGTCAGGCAGTTAATTTCTGGCCTGCCATGCTGGCCTCATCCCATGGGTGAACTGAGATGGCAACTGACACTGGGCATGGTGGCGCTCACCTATAATCCCAGTGTTTGGGAGACTGAAAACAGGAGAATCACTATGACTCTGCTCTGTGTAGTGAGACCCTATAGACCCTGTACTAAATAGTCTTCTTTTCCCAATACCTGTTCCTACTGAGAAGAGGCACTGGGGAAAGAAATGAGGGTCCTTACTCTTTCTGACTTTCAAGCCTGGAGTGTCATCCAACAGGTCCCAAGTAGCTGAATCAAGAAGACACAAGAGCACTTGGAAACAAATAGAATGCAGATAAGAAGAAATAAAAGTCAGGTATGGTCTATTATACAAGCATTCTATGAACAAAAATTTCACATATAATGAACTTTTTCCATCAAGTTGAACCAGACATCAAACCCCATATCGTTTCCCCAAAGTTAAGACTGGGATCTGACACGATATGAACTTCTTGATTTGAATCCAGCAAAGAGGAAGAGATACACTGCCAATAACAGCCCAAATATTTGATAGTACTGTACCAGGCATAATAGAGATGGTTGGGTAGTTCTCAGTGAAAGGGAGCCATTTGTTTTTGTTTTTGTTTTTTTCTTTCAGTATTTTAATTAGTGTAGTTTCTTACACACTTGGTCCTTTTTCTCCCCCTTTCTAATGTGAAATAGGATGCTATTTAATTTTGTTCTTCCATAGCTAATATTTTTTATGTATATGCTTTAATCATTTTTTCTTTACAATAACTTTTGGACAATTTCATTTTTGTGTATCTTGGTATGATTTTATTTTTTTTATTTTTTTTTCATTTATTTTTATTTTATTAAAATACAAATGTCAATCAGACAGTTTCAAGACACCTTAACCATACACATTCGATGAATTAATACATTGCAAACTGTTTTCATAACGTTTTGGTATTGTACAAGGTGCATACATGATATTATATTTACAGATATTACTTTAGCAGATATCTCTTATCAGTGAATTAAGAGTGTAGTTGCTTACTTATCTTATTTTTTTATACCTGAATTATATCAAAAATTCAATAATTGTTTACCTAGTGAATGACCATAGTACTAAAAGCCGGCATAATATCCTGTCCAACCACCATTAGTGCAGATCTTGCCTCTCATAGAATTATGTAGAAGCACAGCGTTATCTATCCCATCTGTACTGTCTATACACACACATCATGATTTTTTCTTTCTACAACCCTTCCTTTGTCTACACCTGTCAAAAGTGGGCACTCCATTGACATTCAACTAACTTAGGTGCTTGAACTCGACACCACAGTCCATTTGACCAAGGAATCATATAATGGGAATGAACCATGTACAATCATCCATATTTGAAAATATCTGCTCTGATATTGACAATTATTATTTCTGACCAAGAAAGCATTGAACATTTTACAGAGAGCCTTAGCATATCTCTAAAGGAAGGCATTACTTTTGTTCTTTGAAATGTTTCCTTATAGTCTGAAGTAAAATTAATGTGACATTCAGAGAGATTTCAATGAGTGGTTATACATAATATAGACACTTCTTTAGAGTGGCAAATTAGAGACAAAATTTCATCATAAGCAAAAGCTAAAACAGCTGAACAAGGGAAATAGGTGGCAACTGAACCCCTATAAACAGTTCTTTGGGGTCCTGGTTTTCAGGGCCCACTGGGATGCAAAAGAAAGCCTCTTCAAGGCCGAGGACTATAAACATTTGTGCATTTGAAGGAAATTATCCCAGAAGATTATAAGAGTACAAACTACTGAATGTGTAGCAATATTGCTTTATTTATATCACAAAGATTTTGCACTAAATAATGATAACCACTAGCCTTCTTCATGGTTAAAACTGAGGTGACTGCTGGCACTAAAAGGCCATTATGAAAGAACTGATTTATTCAGGGTTACAACCCTTAACTTTAGCCTGAAGGAAGTATTGCATAAATGTGGAAAGGCATGGAGCTTAATCACCACTGGGGCAGCAGTGATAGCTTTCCCAGGGATGTTGGTGGTCTACCTGCGTGTAACAGGAAGATCAATAAAACTAGAGTCATTATCAGCATTGTTGGGATAGAAAATCATTGCTATAACTCTGAAGTTGCTAGGTATATCAAAGGTCATCTGAGCTGTCATCTTTGTTAATAAGTTTTGGCCAACTAAAGAAGCTAAATATTTACACTATAGACTGAGAGTTCTTTGAACCTGGGACAGTACACTTACCAGGGTCCCAATTTTCCAAATTTGCCTTCCCTGGGGAAGGAGCCAATAGGCACTATGCAGCCTCCTTAAAATATCTGAAAACTGTTTCTCCTTTTAGTTATATTTAGCCCTACCTTTCTTTTTCCTTTTTAGATTTTGGTCTCTATATCCTGGTTATTAAAAATTTGTTCTTGAAAAGAAAGCAGAATTGACAGCATTCAGTAAGTTATCAATGAGAGTTTCAGGTCCCAAAGACAACTCTTACAGTTTCTTTCTAATATCTGGAATTTAGCTAGAAATTCTCTCTCTGCCATAGGCCACCTTGCCTTAGAACCAACCAATTATGAAACCTCCACAAATTGTGAACTAAGTAAACCTGAGAAAGATTACCCCCTCATAGGAGAGAGGGACAGTCTCAGTATGTTTTTATATAGCCTCCTTAAATTACCTAAGAAATATATTCGTTTGTAGTTAGCTTTAAACTGTTTGAGTAATATACTCAGGTTTATATCTGGGCCTGATCTGTTGGAGGCAACTAAATAATAATTACCAGTTGGAATTTTCTGGCCTTAACCTTTATATAATGCAAATCACGGGGCTGGGGAGATGGCTCAGTAGAATAAGCGCTCACCTGGCAAGTGGAAGGGTGTTAGTTCAATCATCAGTTTTGCCGAGAGAGAGAGAGAGAGAGAGAGAGAGAGAGAGAGAGAGAGAGAGAGAGAAGAATGCAAATCACAAAATTTATGTAATTCTACATGTAATTGGGGTCATCATCAGCTCATTGTAGAAGGTCTTCAGGAGCGGCACCTGGCCCTAGATGATACCTATAACTTAGAGTATGTGTGCCATTAGCATGGAATTTGGCCTCTCCAGTTACTTGGGGCATTTCTGAATCTATACAACTATCTCCCTAAATAAAGTTGTGTCCTTCCAAGACAGTTAATAATTATGAACAGGCAGAAGGTGCGGAACTGAGCAGCGAGTCGGCGACGCGGAGCTACCGGATGGGCCGGAGATGGCAGAGGTGGAAGAGACACTGAAGCGACTTCAGAGCCAGAAAGGAGTGCAAGGAATCATCGTGGTGAACTCAGAAGGCATTCCCATCAAGAGCACCATGGACAATCCTAGCACCACACAGTATGCCAACCTTATGCACAACTTCATCTTGAAGGCACGGAGCACCGTGCGTGAAATTGACCCCCAGAATGACCTCACTTTCCTCCGAATTCGCTCCAAGAAAAATGAAATAATGGTCGCACCAGATAAAGACTACTTCCTGATCGTGATTCAGAACCCAACTGAATAAGCCACTCCCTTGACTCCCTTTGTCATCCCTTAATTTAACACCCCCAAGAAGAACAGCGTTAATCATGTCAAGCAGCTGGCTGCCTTGGAAGCCCTCCCAGCTGGGGGTCGCTGCGCTGCGGCTGCACCAGGCTCCCAGCAGCCCCCCCTTGCTGCCAGGTTGTGTGCGGAGCAGGAGCTGCTGAGAAGCCCGCGCCCAGCTTCCTTCCGCCCTTCAGTTCCCTTTGTCGCCCTTGGGAAAGGCTGTTTTTCTTTCAACTAAAAATAACCAAAACACACACACAAAAAAAAAAAAAAAATTATGAACAAAATATTAAAAATTTTT
Organism: Ctenomys sociabilis; assembly: GCA_004027165.1. NCBI lineage: Eukaryota > Metazoa > Chordata > Mammalia > Rodentia > Ctenomyidae > Ctenomys > Ctenomys sociabilis. The sequence goes on from PVKA01032396.1 coordinate 19,362, forward strand.
GTATTTCTCAGTATCCCTAGAAAACTTTTCCAAAACTGGTTGGTTTGATTTAGGTCCTATACAGAGAAAGGCGATTGGGCTCTAGGTAGTTGGAATTTACCCAATATCCCCAGAAGAGGGCACACATGTGCCAGTTGAACATTTGTTAAGGCCCTTACAAGAGAAGTCAGCTCCTTTGTGTGAGTTTGGTGCACTGATGTTAGTAGGTGCCTCAAGAAATGAAAATTGACACAAAGGGGTACCATTTTACTCATGAATGCCATCACCCGTGTTATGGTTTGTGTCTAGATATCCCCCAAAGCCTCATGTGGCCATAGAATTTTTTCAAAGGTGACTGAATTGAGAGTGTATGATGCTGAGATTAAGGGTGAGTGACAAGATCAGTCCTCTGGTTAAGGTTTAGCATGGGGTGTGAGTGCTACACCTGCCCAAGGGCTAAGGGACAGAAAAGGTCTTATCCCTCCCTTCTTGTTTATGCTTGCTTCCATTGCTATGAAGTGTTGCCCCTCTGCCATATGCCACCTTGCCTTAGAACCAGCCAATTATGGACCGAAACCTCCACAAATTGTGAACTAAATGAACCTTTCCTCCCTTAACTTTGGGCATCAGATATTTTTTTACTGCAATTAGAAAAATCACTAATACACATCTGGATCTAATTCAAATTGAGATCATAAATCAGGATGATCCCAGAAAGCAAAGCTGCAACATGTAATATCTCTATTTTCATGCCTTTCTGCACAAGAGTTATAACTGAAGTATAGTCACAGAGTTCATCTATGAGGTGAAAGAATAGGATATATCTGAAAGAAAAAGGACACATAGCTCAGAAGGAGCATCCCACATCTGAGAAAGAAAACACACTAGTAGTCGGTACAGAAAGGTATCCCTAAAGCCCACTTATGGGCTGGATCTGGGCTATAACATTTCTTACTTGAATGCTGGATTTTAGTAGTCAGCTAGTATTGACTGCTCTGTGTATTCCTTTCATAACTCACAGTTAACTTGAGATGATTCTCATCCATATATGGGAAGGACACCACAATGGTTTTTAAAACTTTAAAATTTGTATTTATATATGTTTGCAGTACATAATGATATGTATTGTGGGACATTTGTAGATGCATGTCAGTGACAACTGGGCCCCAGGTGGGAAGCACTGTCTTGTCTTTAACTTATCTCTGTAGTGTTCAATCCTCTTGCATACTCACAGCTTTTATTGAGATTTAGGAGGTAATGAAGATTTGTATTCTCTGTCTTTTACTGCATAACCTTATGGTTCATGCCTCCTACAGAAAGCAGGACTCTGTTAGCCAATTAAAAAGTGAATAGAGTAGCTGCTTCTCCAAGTTCTCTTGGGACATGTTTCTTAGGAACTTCTGGCCTGCTCCCCCTTCACACATGTGGAAGAGAAAGTTGAGTTTGTTTTTCACCAGTTTCCTTTGAGACTTGATCCCTTCTTGGATAGATTGTAATTTTAGCTCTTAATGCTTGTGATCTTCCTAGGCTGATAGTTTTTGGGCAGATTGTTCCATTAACTCACTACAAGCATTATTAAGGATAATCTTTTAGTAGCATGGCCTCCCACACTGGTTTTCTCATGCCGATCTTTTATCTCTCATTTGGGTTGGAAGGACCTTTTTGGTGAAGACTCAAGACTAATCCTAAGAAAGGATTTCAGCCCTCAACTGTCTTTCTGTCCTTGGTGAGGATTGAGAAGCAGCACTGAGGCCCATAGATAAAGTTCCTATGCCTTGCGTAGGTGACTACTGTTGGATTAAGCCTATCACACTAAGGGAAGAAACATTCTTCTATTTGGGTGGTGGAAACTCCGGTGTTACCCCCTCTACTACCCTGCCCCTGATGTAATAATAACAGATATATGGTAATAATAGATATATGGTATTTTAAGTGGATACCAGGGGAACTAGTAGTCTTTTGAGACAGGATCACTGTCCCTGTATGTCTAGCGTAGATGATTTCATTACGGAAAAGAGAATAATTTTAGGGGCTCTTTGAAGTTTGATGATGAGCTTGGAGAAAATATTAAAGATGTTAATAGCCATGAACTTTTGGGCTCAAAAGACTGTACCCTTTTATCATAATTTATCTCCAGAGTATATTACCAGGATAGCAACCAAGCTCCAATGATACATTCAGAAATATGTTAAGTGGGACTTGGAGGGGAAAAGTACAACACTGGTACACACTGTGCAATTATAGGATCACGAAGGACGAGGATACAAACACTGGAAAGATTAGTCTGGCCTATATGTTTCAATGAGCAACTCCAGCTCACAGCCACCTGCATGGGAGATGCAGGAAGGGTGGGACATAGACTGAGGGACATGTCAGTCATGTGGACATGACAGATAAGCATGCCTTCTCTCCCCCTTGTTTATTCAAAATGAAAACCTATGTCAACCTCAACTTCTCACAAGCCCTTGGAATTCATACTTAAAAACTGGGACTCCCTTAATTCTCATACTTTAAAGAACTCCCTAATCTTTCCTTGCACCATTGTATAGTCTTCAGGGGGAAAGTATAAAGTACAATACCATCCTTTGATTAGACCTGTTCTGTAAGAGGCAAAAAGTGGTCAGGAATATCTTACATCCAGACTGTTTGTTTTAAGGGAAAATCCCAAACTGTGTCAACAGTGTATACTGGATCCTATGTTACTGTGACTCCACAGGGCCCTGATGGGATTCAGGCAGCCCCATCTGATCCTTCCTATCCACTCTATGCAGTGGTTCTACCACTACTCAGTGCTGTCCAGATCAAAAGAAACTTCTAAATAAGGACTATATCTTCTTCCATAAGTGGACAGGAAAGAAGTTGGTACCATTTGAATCCATATGCAATTTTCCTTTCCTGGTCTGAAACAGACCAAACAAGATTTAGGAACATACTCTGAGATCCTGATAAGTACAGAGACACTTTAAGGTTTAACTCAGTTTTTTTATCTAGCTTGAGATGGTATAATCTTTAAGTCAGACCATGACCCTTAATGTAGGCAGCAGAGGTTTTTGGACATGATTTACATATGATTTGTTATAAGCAGCCTAAGAATCTAAAGGAAGGGAAGGAACCATATCCCACAGTGAAATATTCAGTCACAGGAGATGACTCCTTCTAGGATGATAATAAGGATGAATGGAAACATAAACATTTCTAGGCCTAAAGACCAAAATTATTCCAAATTATCAACTATTGATCAGAGTGGTGAGGAAAATCCCTCAGCCTTTGTTTCAGAAAGACTCTAAGAAGTTTTAACTGAATATATATCTTTGTTCTGTAATACCTTGAAGTGATAAGGAATCCTCAAGAATACATTACAACCCAACTCTACCTCTGACATATATTGGAAATTATTTTTAAAAATGATTCTCATAGCCCCTTACAAGTCTTGGTCAAGGTAGCCATTGATGTCCTTTAAAACTGAGTCTATGAGAAGGCCAAAGAGAAAGAGAAATGAAATGAAAGAAAAGCAGTTGTCCCAGTCACTGCTACCCAAGGGAGCTACTCAGGTGCCCAGGGCCCTAAAGAAAGTTCACCTGTAAGCTATTGTATGGAAAGCCAGGTCATTTCCATAGAGACTGGAATAAAATCACTTTCCAGTCTTTTGGATAAGATCAAATGGAGTATAGAGACGGGGATAAATGCCATTGCCCAAAGGACAAAAAGCTCTTCAGAACCAGTCTACACTAGCAATCAACAGAAAGCAGATTATCTCAAGGATAGTACCATACTTTTAGTTGATCCAATGGTATTAAAGGGCCCTAAAGCACTTATCATAGGCACTTTGAATCAGACTATCATCTCTGCTCAGAGAGCCCTCCATGATATCATGTAGGACATCTCTCTCTTAAACACCAAGGCAAAACTAATTGTGACAGATGATTGTTCAGACTCATTGGCCTTTTGATGGCCCCTGGGAGAAAATGGTGGGGGATTTAGAAAATAAAGACAAGGGACAAGAGCTGGGTCAGGTAGAGGCCTCTTTACCTGATAGGTAAAAGAGGTGAACAATAGCACAAGCATTTATTTATACTCTTGCAAAGTTAATGTCAAGAAACACAAAACTGCCTAGTAAGCAACGTCTGAAATTGTCCAGGCACAATGCTTTTCTCGAGGCTGAGGTAGTTTGACTGCTTTAGACACTGTGGCCTTCTCCTATTATTACACATATGACCAATTTTCAGCTTCAGTCACTAAAAATAAGACAATTGTTCAAAAAGGATGATTTCAGACATTCTAACTACAGCTCAGGAATCTATGCAATCACTAAAACAGAGCACTATGTACACATCACAGATAATTCAGACAATGTGTCTTTTATTTTTCAGGACACTCACCCACAATCTGGACCATATCTGATCCTATCCCTGTCTGATCCATGATCCTGGATCATGTCTGAGCTGGAGCAGACTATTCTGGAGTACGATTTGTGTTTCCTCTTGGTGGAAACAATTAATAGCTATAAGAATCACTATTCTCTTAACTGAATCATTTGGACTATGTATTTTTAACCATATGGCTCAATTTATGTCTCCCAGACTACAGATTGTCAAACTATAAAAACTCCAAATTATCACGCAAATGGGACTACCCAAGTTCTAATGTGGACCCTTAGATCAACTCTCTGAAAAAAAATATCTATTACTGCTTCCCCTATCCCAACACAGCAGGAAAAGGTCAGATCATCTGTCACCCTCCTTACCTAACAGCAGTAGTTATCCAGAAGGAAGAATATGCAGGAAAGTTTGCCTATTTAGCTTATTAGTAGGTAACTAATAAGGGACAAGACCTAAGATGGAATTTGGATGATCAGCATGTACAGTGTGTTAAGTGTTCATTTAAGCCATATAGATCACTAAGCTCAGAAATGTAACCACAAAAACAGAAAGTGATAGGGTATGGCCAGGCTACTAGGGCTCTGACATTTTAGAAAAGCATTCCTACAGTGGAATGGAATGCATCAGCAAACTCCTCTCTATAGCTTGGCTAAGTTTTGAGGCACTTAAAGATGCTGAGTAACTGGTTTTTCTTTTGAACTCTACATTAGGAATCCTGAGTTCTAATCTATTACTTTAAAGCCACAGAACTACCTGAAAAAAAGTAACCACTGTGAAGTGAGCAGAGTCTTATACTCTGTTTATCCACAAAGGAGCCCACAAGAAGTCCACAGTAGCTTCCCATCTCAGCACTCTGCCCCCCATCAGAAACTTTGATTATATTCTTCCAATAAGCACTATCCATGACTCCTTTGCCTGTGACTTCACTCTGACTTCGTGAGATGCCACCCTGGTTTGGATGGTAACAATACCAGAAAAGTAGGGTTGTTGCTGTGACAAGTTTCCATGTGCTAAACAAGCTTTTGGAACTGATTTTCAGCAGAAGTTAGGAAAGCTTTGGCACTACTACATCAAGAAGCAGCACTGTAATGCTGTCAGCAAGCTTCATTGGAGATTCTGTTCAAAGATCAAACCAGAATGCATATAGAAAGGCAACATGTAAAGACCAGGTTCAGAAGGTTTTAGTTGGGAACTAGGACTCCATTGGCAAATGGACTACAGATCATAAGTGTTATTCTCTACAAGAAAAAAGAACTATACACATTTTGCTCATGTCCTGAGACTGTAGGAGACTGAGATTAAGGACAGTAGGCTAATTAATCTGACAGAGGAAATTTCAAGCAAGTCAACAGTCAGACTACAATCAAGAGCAAATAGCCCAAGAGAAGCATTGTGAATGTGTTGACTTTGGTCAGAAAGGTAGAGTCTGTACAGTTGAGGCCTGCAGCGGTGGAGCAGAAAAGAGATCCGTTGCTTAAAAGAACCCAAGTAATTTGGAACAGGACAATAGAAAACACTCCTTCACGGGCCAGGGACATGGATCAGTGGAATAAGTATTTGCCTGCCAAGTCCAAGGTTCTGAGTTTGATCTCTGGTACGAAAGAAAGAAAGAAAGAAAGAAAGAAAGAAAGA
>PVKA01032397.1:0-25350 GCA_004027165.1 Ctenomys sociabilis
TAGGCGACTGTTAGGGAAGAGTGTGTTTATGGAGTATGAGGTGGGCAGGCATGATTTCAATCGGATTTGACATGTTTAACATAAATGTATAGTGTATAGCTCTTGCTGGATATGAATAATTCCTACAGGCCCACTGCCTTTCTAATTACTAGGTTGAGAAAAAAAAAAAAAAAACAGGTCAGGTACATCCTGGTAGGAACCTCTCACCGGCCCTCCCCCTTCACTCTCGTTGTTTACAACTTGTATAAATAGAGATGCCATTGTATGGGGAGCATAGAGCCTGAAATGTAATTTGTGACAGAGAATGGAAAGGGGCTGGAAAAAAAATACCGCTTTTCCCCGCACTGATTTAATCAGGTTTATAAAGATCACCGAAGGTATTGCTAAGAGAAAGCATTGTATTAGGAAAAGCACTGGTCCAGTATGAATTAGAAGCACTGGATTCAAGGCCTGGGTTTGCTTCCAGGGCTCAGTTTCCAAATCTGTAAAATGCCAGGTTGGACCAAATGGGTGCGCACAATTCTAGAGCTCTGTAAGTATCTAATTGGAAGAGGGGCAGCTGCAGAGTAATGCCAGCCTCGAGAATATTAATTAGTAGACTTACAACACTTGTAACGTTTGAAGGTTTCTCTAGTATGTGGCTAGTTAAGTGTGGATCTAAAGCTGGACAGAAGGTTCAAATAGACCTGATCCACAGAGATCCGACAGCAGTCACCAATCTGGTGTTTTTTTTTCCCTGGAGCACTGTAGCGTGATGTGCACTCACTCATTCCATATTATTGCGAGCGCTCACACTGTGTTGGCAGAGATGGCCTGATGTGGACATCCACGTAGTAGTTCTTAGATTCTCATGTGGGTGCCACTAGTATACAGCTTTGCCTGGCTGGAAACCAGGCCATTCTCTACCTCCGCTCTGCTGTGACCTTTTTTTTTTAGCCTAACCGTAACCTGCGGATGTGTGAGTACATTTGACACTTGGAAGTAGCTCTTGCCTCACCACGGGTTCCTGAAGGCTGTGCTACAGGCCTGGCTTGCATAGCCCCTCTGTCATTCACATTCCTGCCAGAGGAAATGGTTTTTGGCTTTCTGTTTGCAAACATGCAGATTGGTGGCTGTGTCAGCTTTTCCAGAGCCCACTCGTAGTTCCCTGCTTGCCACTCTTTTTTTATTTTTTTTAACAGATCACTTTAAGTATAACTTGGCTACATAAAGTCACTGCAGGCAGAAGTCTGTCTCACAATTGAAAACAAACCATGAACTATTTTTATGTGGGAAGTAAAAATAGACAGAGGGTGTGGAATATATCTGGACTTGCTTGCCTTGCAATAATTCAAAAGCTTTAGCTTTGAGGATTTGTATCATTAAGTCATGAGAGAGTTAAGTATCACACCAGGGAGCAAACATTTTTTGTGTGGATATGCAAAATGATAAGGAATTTTTTTCTAGAGATGTCATGTAATTACATAATTATGACAGTGTAATGAAAATTATGATCAAGATATAGATAAGGGGCAGGAATAGAAGAAATTACAGAGCAAACCATGTTTATCATTATAGGAAGTAATATGTAGATTTGTTAATAATTCTTCACTAAGTGGCTGTGGTAACTTTCCCTGTTTTGTTCTAGGTCTTTTGTGCTGATGGAAAAGTACCTCTGGCATTAGAATCATGATCAGAACTTTAAAAAAAAAAAAAATCGTGCCTTTCTCATGAGATGTCAGAGTATTTCAGCTGTCCTTTATTTTGCAGGCTATAGAACTAGAGGGATTAGTGAAGCCCGTAGGTTAGGAACACATGGTATCATAGCTAAGATCAGAACCCGGTATGTAAAAAGAACAAAACCAACAAAAATCCAGTTTGCCATCAGGGTCGGAGATACACATGATATCTTTATGCATATGACAAGGCCAAGGGACATCTGACAGATGTTTTGTTTTCGTATGTGAAGACTAGGGGAGAGAATCTGTAAATACTGTGCTTCTCTAGTTGTCAAACAGCTGTCAACTTTAATGATCAGGGGTTCTGTGGCATTGGCTGGCTGGCATTTATAATCTCTGGCACTTAGCAGGTTTTTACTATCCTCTGGATGGCTCATTAGCAGTCAGGTGGTAAAATCACATGACGGGAACACTTTCCAGTCCAGCTGCTTCTGCTTTGTGGCCATCAAACCATGGGTTAGTGAGATTGCTCTACGTGGTGGTATGGAAGTTGCAGACTTAGAGTGTGTGCACTTACGCTATAAAGCAGCTCTCTGTGTCCCCTGCACTCTATAGTCTCATGCTTCCGCACTGACCCATATTATTTCCTAAAGTGAAACCATAGCAACAAATGTTGGCGCTCTCTATGTGCTAGACTGCCGCAGGCTGCTTATGGTCTGCGCTTTCACGTGGCTCGCCACACCCCCAAGGTAGATGCTATGGTCCCACTGGGGAGGAAGCTGAAAGTTCAGTGTAGTCAAATCATCTGCTTGAAGCCACACAGCCAGCATCTGAACTGAGGTGCGACCAGCACTGTGAACCATTGTACTTTATTCCTTATCAGGGGGAACTGGCACTTTCATGTTATGGAAACTGAACCACAGGGAAGCAGGTGTTTAAAGGCATGGGGAAAACACCTCAGTGCTCACGCAGATCAGTTACCTTTGGCTTTTGGATGGCTGTGAACAAGCCAGATGTGGAGACTCTGGAGATTGGGAGAAACATTGCTGTCAACATCTGTGCCATGCAAAGTACCAAGGGAAGTTGAATCTAGGATTCTTGGTGCTTTAAACCAATGGCATAGTGAAGAGATACTTCCATTTTCCAGTCTCTCTAGGTCTGAGAAAAAAAAAAAAAAAACTCAGTAGGAGTTTTTAGGTCTTATTAGGTCTTAATAGGTCTTGGGAAAAGTTGATTTATCAGTAATAAGAAGCTCTGTCCAGCAGTCTTTTGTGTCTGTCACCAGAATGGGCACACATCCCAATGTTAGGTGTTTATTTTCACAGGTTTGATTTTACTCTTAAAATTTAGCAACTTAGGACGGTAAGTCTGGAATGGAGACAAAGTATGGAGTATTGTGATATTCTGCTCTGGAAGTCTATGCCTATTGGGGCCCAGAGAGCCTACCTAACCTAATTAATTTTTGATTTGATAGTGACTGAATGAGCTTCTGTTAATTAATTTTGGCCTGGTCCCATGACTGGCAGTACCATTGGTTTTGACATGTCTTATGCCTCTGGGTGTTTTCCTATTTCAGTACAGGGGTCTCAGGTCTTTCCTGCTCACTCTCAAGTCTGTGGTGACTCTAAGCCAGAGAACGGTGGGATAAGTGTAGAATTCCAGGTGTCCTCCAACTGTGGCCACAGCTACAGATGGCATCAGAGCATAGCCCAGGGCAGGACAGGTGCCTTGGGGAACTTACAAGGGGCCAGAGGCAGACAGGCTCACTAAATAATACCTCAAAGTCAGGAGTCAGGAATATTTATCAGGTCCCCAATGCCTCGCATGAGCTGGGCTTACAGTGGTAGCCTGTGTCTAGAAGCTGACACTGCAGGTGACACTGGTTGAAGTGAGATGGTGGCTGTGTTTTAACTGGTGTCTCATTCACAAACCCACCACAGAGGGAGCAAAGTGTCTGGAAACTGCACTGCAAGATGTCCTTTTGGGAGCTCAAATCAGTGTAGTTAAGCAGCCTTATGCATATTTCAACAAGGAATTAGCACAACAGATTGATGTCTCTGATGTAGGGCTTAGTACTTTTTTCTCCCCAGTGATGTAGAGCAAGCAGCAGCATCCACCAGTCAGCATGGGCCCACCCTTCTACCTCAGGGCTTCAGGAGTCTACCAGAGAGGAAGCTTGCTGGGAAAGCAGTTGGCCCCACAGCTTGGCATCCGACCCCCCACTCCCACAGCACTGACTTGTGCATGCAGGGGCTGGTATGATCTGTGCACTCATCTGACACCGAAGCAAAGGCAGTGATAAGCCGGTGCAGCCCAAAGGTGCCCAGATCATGGGAGCCAGCACCACAAAAGCTACTTCCTGTCTGTGCAAAGTGGGAAGAGCCCAGCTGTGTGCCCTCTTCCCATCAAGGCTCTCCAAGACAGATGAAAAGAGTAAGACTTCTGTAAACAGGACAGTGTGTCTTTATTCTGTGGTCACTGTGGTAATGGGTCCTCCAGGGCATTCTGATGCATTGTGGAATTTGAGAGCCCTAGGGCTGCAGTCTCATTGACCAGCAGAAGGTTTTGAGGCCCATTTCTCATAAGTAGACAGCAAGAAAGAAGAGGGGCCTGGAAGACAACCTGAGGCTTGGCATCTGTGGCCAGGGGTGGCAAGATTGGGGATAGGAGGAAGGAATGGCTAGAGAGGCAGGGCATAGTGATGAGTGGCTGAAAACTAGAAATCTTGAATTAGACCAGCTAACAATTAACATCTGGGTGATGGGTACATGGACCCTCTCTATACCTATACTGTTCTTGCCAAATTCTTGTGAAACCATAATTTATTTCCAAACGAAATAATAATGCTCAAGGGCTACTGAATTTTATCAAAGCACGGACCTATCTCATTCACATTTGAGTCAGAGGAGAAAAAGTTCCCCTAATGGTTATCCCCATCTGTGGTATAATTCCAATTTTCTTTGAAATCCTTCCTAGGGACAAATGTCTGGTAACTAGAGATCAGTAGGTCTGTTGTACCTGTGCCAGTGTAGCCTTCTACTTTCTTGAGTAGGTGGCTATACTTCTCTAGAAATAGGGATGGACAGAGCTGCTTGGCTTGAAGTTCCATCCCTGAGAGTGGGACTGCATGTCAATAGAAGGTTCTGCATCTCAATAGACTGGATTTGGGACAAGGAGAAGCACCGTGTTCCTTTCAGCCAAGGTGGGTACATCAGCACCTACTGGGTATTCACATGCCACCTCTGCTTCACACTGGGTCTCTTTCACAACATTGAGTGCCTGGTAGGAGCAGGATAAGACCATGCATGTTTAAAGACCAAGTTGACAGGAAAGCAGAGGAAGGAACTTTGTTGTCTGTGTTAGGCAAGGAAGAGGGTTTGGCTAGGTCTCTGGCCACTTATCAAGTGCAGTAGCTCCACTGAAGATGTAAGAGAGCCCAGCTTGTCCTCTGGGGAAGGAATTAGGAGCAGACACCAAGCTGAGCTCCACTTTCATTGACAGTATGAAGATCACAAAGTCCAGAAGCACAGAAGACCTTCTGGAAAGACAGGTTTTCTGGTGCTGAGAGGGAATGTGAGGTCAATGAGAAGCTGAAGGAGAAGGGCTATGAAAAGAACTTGCTAAACCTCTCATTTAACTGTAATTACTTGAATGATAATTTTCAGATCAGGTGAAATGTCTGTGTCTAATGTTCTGTGGTAGCTATTCCAACTCAAACACTGATTATGGGGTTGTGTGGGGAAAAAATGTTTTACCCTAGTGAATGGAGATAGATAAAACATTGCTGTAAATTTCTGGGGCAGGTGGCAAGCTGGTTTACGGAATGCAAGGCGATGAGAACTTCTGGCTTACGGAAAGTAGCATGAATTAATAATCATTTAATTGGCTCCTCCATTATGTTGCTGGTTTGGGAGATGGAAGTTTAGATGGAGCTGCTGTCAGCGGTGCTTTCGCTAAGAGTCTGATGTTGAGAAGTGGGGGTGGTGGCTGCCTTTGGACTTTCTGCAAAGATCAAATGTCAGGTAGCGTCCTGGGCCCTCAGCAGCTCGCCTTAGGACCCCAACGAAGGGGATCAGCACTTTGGTGAATACTATCTCCAGGTGCCATTCCTACATGAGCAGAGAAAATGCAGAAGAAGCTGCACAGCTCAGGGGAAGTGCAGTGCCCACCCGTGATCTTCCCAAGGAGCCTGGCAGAGGGAGGCCAGCAGCACAGGAGGCCACCAGGCCAGGCGCTCAGGAAGCACAGAAACTAGTTCTGTCTGTACTTTGATTTTCTCAGAGGGCTGATAATTAGAGGAGGCTGGAAACTAGGTAGGTGGTACCTTAAGGTTCTATTTTTACCTCATTTCCAGTTGTTCTTCTGGTTCTTCCCAAGGTAGCTAGTAGCCTTTCCTGGCTTCAGAGTCTAGCTCAGGTCACCAGTCAAGAAATGAGGCATATGTTGGAAGTGTTCTACTGGAATTGCATGAACAATTCTTTTAGGTTTCCTGTGGCCAAACTTCAGTGCGGATTTTGTTAGTGAAGATTGGGATTGGCTAAGTCCTTGTTCTAGGAAGAATGTTCCTATCAGGGATAGTGGCAGGGGATGATGAACATTCATAGTGTTTCTAAGATATTTGGCCTCTTCATAAGCCCTCTGAGTGATACTTATTTTCCATATTCTTTAAAGCATGCTACTTCCTAAGTAAAGTGTTGCTGCCATTGTTTTAGTTATTCTTTTGCATAAAGCTATTTCTTAAAAATTATGAAAACTTACATGAATTTAACCATCTTTTCCTTAATGATTCATATGATAAGAGGGGTGACTTTATAAATAATTATTTTTAGAGGTTAAATACTCCTCAAACAAAGAAGATAAAGATCAAAGGATATATGAAAATTTGTGTCCCCATGCCTAAATAATCCTCCCTCAGGAACCTAAGAAAATAAAATGGAGAATCATGAATCATGCTGGCCTCTTTCAGCATTTGTCTTTGCCACTTTTAGTGGCCTGCCCATCACAATGTAAAGGAAAATGTTGATTCCTGGCCCAAAAAGCTAACCTTGAAACTTGTGAAAAGGGAAATGCCTGTCCTCCCTGTGTGAGTTGGGCAGGACAACCCAAACCTTAACCCTAATGGCCAAGCAAGGGCTTTTTACCCCTTCGAAAGTCTGTATGGCAAGGACTTTGCATCCATGTCAGGCAAAGTTTCATTTGGGGTCTGACCCAGCATTTCATTGTCACAGTATCAAATTGACCTTACTTTCTAGAATATGTCATCTACTACACGCTTATGTGATTCTTTACCACATTTTGATCCCCTTTGAAATGCCAGAAGCCCAGCATGTTGCCTATGAAAGATTCGTAAAGATTTAGCACATATTTTCATATGACATAACTGCCAAAACGAGAAAAATTGCTTTAGCTGTCAAAGTAAAAATATACTGCCCGATGTTTGGCTCAGTGTGGATCCAAGATTAAATAAAATCAGATCTGTTCAGGGTGGTGCAGCTATACAGTCAGTGTGGGCCCAAATACCAACTTTTTCATAGACAGAAGAATACAAATACTAATCCATTGAATTAAAAATAATATAATTACATGATAAACTTAGAAAATAGTGTATGATTCTATCAGCTAAATGCCACCAACATTTCCTTCTAGTTTTTGTTTTAATACCTATTTTTATGTAACTATAACCTGCTTTGATTTATATTTTATCTTATTTCTTTTCTAATTGATATTTGCAGTGATTTTTCCATATTGCTTCATAGCCATAATTTTAATGTCTTCTGATTTGCAGTAGCACAGCTATACAGTATTTACTTTCACCATGCCCTGTGATATGGTGAACTACACTGTTTTCAATTCATTTTTATCATTATGAAAACTACCACAGGTGGTGGCCTTGGAGTTGTTTGGGTTTTTTGTCCCCAATGTTTTGTTGCCGAAGATTTCAGGTACTGATTGTTTAAACCACATCTTACCTCTGGAGAACATCTATTTCTTTTTCACTAATGTGACATCATAGCAGACTTAGAGTGACCAGTAATTGATTTTTTAATGGTGTGTTCTATATTGTGACATCTCCTCTGAAGTTTAAGTTAAAGTTTAGAGAAGTCTTCAAAGCAGAAAACCACAGTACTTTCTTTGTTGTTATTCATACAACCTCATTTCCTTTATGACTACCATGTATGCTAGTGACAGAAGCAGAGTAGAAATTGATTTTGGGAATATGGGCCTTTTGAAGTTGTTCAGAGAGAAGCTTGAGAAAACCTCTGATTGTCTGTGCCCTGTGATAAACCCGCATCTAGCATGTTGATAGAGAACTTGTACGCCTTGCAAGAAGCTGTACAACATGTCTTTACCAAGTCTTGATAGAGATTGATATTTTAATGTCTGTGGTCAAGCTGTGGAGTGGCCTGTGTCAGCTACATTTAACCTAATTTGGGGGAACAGGGCCCAGGCCCCCAGGGAAACACCATGAGATCCTAATGGGTGGTGTTTACAATCTGTTATAAGAGTGGCATTCATTTGTTTTAAGCAAAGGAACCAGTGAGCTGCAGGTGGCTAATGTCTTCCTCTAGATCTGATCTGATAAAGATGCTGTTTGTCTTGGATAGGAGATAAACCCCCAAGTTTGTGCACCAGTGGATACAGCGGTTCATATTATAGCAGGGTTGTTAGGTTACTGGAAGAAAGAGGAATGTGTGAATGGGTGCTGATTTTATTTTCTGAAATACTCTATAATGGCTCCTTCATGAGGCTCACAAAAGGAGCTTTAGACTTCGAGAGCAATTCGGAGGGGGTGTTAAGTAAAGCTTCCCCTTCTATGCAAGAGGGACAGGTAGTGGCTTCTGAAACTGGAATTCTCTGATCTCCGCACCTGCTCCATAGTTCCCTCACTCAGGGTTGAAGGAAGAGGATCGACTCTGGTTCTGTAGGGAAACTAACACAGCACAGGACCGCTGCGTTTGCTTTTCAGCTCCAAAATAATGAGATTACTTGGGTGGCCTCAGCCTCCATGCCCATTTAATCGCACAGCTAAGGCAGCAGTGGGGTATGGTGGCAGGCAGGTGGCAGCCTTTATAAGGTGGTATCATCCTCCTGTAAAAGCAGGTGTCCTTTTGGGAGGGGGATTAACAGAAACATGGGGAGGGGGTGGGATAGACTCTTCCTTAGCTCTTGGCGAGGTCTTACTGACAGAAGCAGCAGCCCAGCGGGTCTTCTTCCCATTATAAACGTGGAGCCAGCCTAATGCCTACCAGTTGGAGGTGCGAGCGGGAAATGTAAGGGGGCGGTCAAGACCAAGAAACATGTAGGTAGGTACCCTTTGATACCACCACTCACCATCTTTAGAATACATTTGAAGGGTTAATATATAGAACATAAATGTGAAGCAAAAATAAAAACGATGGAGAAACTTCTGGAGGTGAAGAAAACTGAAGTCCCTGAAACATTAAAGCCTGAAGTTGTAAGAGGATTTAGGCAGGAACCCACCTCACTGCAAAGTCTGACACATGCAGTGCAGGGTTCCCTAGGATCAGGTCTGTGGGGGGCCAGGAGAGGGGCTGTGGGCTGTGGGGGACCAGTCTAGAATGTCACAGCACCTAGTCAATCGGCAGCCAGTCCGTCACATTAAACTTCCAGCCGTCATGTAGTACCTTTCAAGTGAAAATGAATAACTCCCATTAAGAGCAAAATGGGTTTGAAGTCGATTCGAGACAGATTAAAGTACTGTTATGAATCTGTGTGTTGGAAGGAGGAGGGGTCTCTGTGCAATATGCTTGTCCTTGTACTTTTTAAATAATAGATGTTCTCCAAACTTGTGTAGACCAGGTTACCAAGACACAGGGGTTAAAAGTCACAAGATATGCGTTCCGGGAAAAGCATCAACTTCCTGGAATATTTCCTGTGTTTGGCAAATTATTTTCAAAATTATTTTGTGGCCTTATGATTTTAATAAAATTGATTTTTGAAAATTACTATTACAGTGCACATCTATAATGACAACACCTTAGTGTCCACAACAACAAATTTTAAAGTTGAACATAAAGTAGAAGTACATGCCAGACAACTACACAGGGTGAGACAAAAAGCAGTTTTACTATTGGACAAAAATTAGGCTTTCTAAATCCATTCTATCTGTCGGTCTGTCTGTCTGTCTGTCTGTCTGTCTGTCCTCACCACCATCTTCAAGATTTCTTTTTTCCTTGTTGCTTTAAGCAAAATTCTGAAAAATGGAAACTTTATGTCCAAAATAAATGAAAGTGCAATCCCTGGACCAGGCTTTGGAATGACCAAGTCTAGCCATGTTGGGCTTTGGGTTTACCCTGGAGGAGCCCTGGTTGTCCTGATCAGACCCATAGCCCAGCTGTTGCCTCACTGTTATCTCCTAGGGTCCCCTCTGCACTTCAGAGGATGCCTGTCCCTGGTACCTCCATGCCTGCTGCTTGTTATTCAAAGCTCACATGCTTCTCCTCATTAATTGATGTTTTCATTTTTTTGATGGCATGGGCAAAAGGGGTGCAGAGGCGTGGTTGAGCAAGCAGATAGGAAACATTCTTTCTTGCCACCCACTCTGAATACATCCTTACACGTGAAGCACTGGCTCGATGATAACTTAGATGCACGCCCCGCCCATTCCACTCCTCAGTTATTTCTTGCCTGAAAGCAAACTGCTGAACCAAAACTTACTTTTTTTCTCTATATTGGGATGCAGCTCTCCCTTGAACCCTTCTCAGGTCCTACAGGTCCTAAAAGGTGGGACAGTAAAGTTGTGAGCACATGGTTTATTACATCTCCCAAGCAACGTGTGTCTCATACTTGGATTAGCTAAGCATTGGGAGAGATTTTTGCCTCCCACCCTCAGTTCTGTTGCCCCCGACAGATAGAAGCCCAAAGACTGTGCTTAGAGGGAGGAGGTTGGTAAATAAGACTGGATTTAGCTCAGTCCAACTCCAGAGCCTTTTATTCCATTTTTAAAAACCTTTTCCCAATGTTCAGTTGTTAAGGTATGACAGAAATTCATGGAAGGAAAAAAAAATCACTTGCTTCTTTTTCAGTGTACTTGATAAGTCAGTTCCAGATGTACATCCTTTTTGAATTTTTGTGTTTTAAGAAAATGCTGTGCTATAAATGAATGTTGATTTTCACCCAAAACAAACCCTTTGGGAGCAAGCCTGGTCTGGCTACTACTGTACTGCATCTTCCACTTTTTTCTTCTAGCCTCATCCAACCAAGCAGAGAAGGAGCTGACGGATTCTCCTGCTGCCTCCAAACGCATCTCCTTCCCAGGTAGTTCGGAGTCTCTGCTCTCTTCCAAGCGACCAAAAACATCTGAGGAGCTCAAGCCGGAGCAGGTGAGGCCAGAAGGCACCATGCTGGTGGGGGTAGTGTTTCTACACTGGTGGGGAAAGGGTGGGGGGAAGCATTTCTGAGGGGGTGGGCATGGGGCAGCAATAGTTGGTGGGGACAGCAGATGGAGCAGCGCGGTGGGTGTGTCCCCACAGATGTACCAGTGCCCCTACTGCAAGTATAGCAACGCCGATGTGAACCGGCTGCGGGTGCATGCCATGACCCAGCACTCAGTGCAGCCCATGCTCCGCTGCCCCCTGTGCCAGGACATGCTCAACAACAAGATCCACCTTCAGCTGCACCTCACCCACCTCCACAGCGTGGCCCCAGACTGCGTGGAGAAGCTCATCATGACGGTAAGGTGGCCAGGACCGGGTCTTTCCGGCAGGAGTCAGAGATGATGTCATGACAGGACCATGGCCTGTATTGTTGGTAGGCAAAGCCACTGTACAGTAGAGAGCATTGGGAGGGCACCCTAGTTCTGTGACCTGTGTTCTAGTGGACCTGCCTTAGACCTGCGTGACCATGGCCTGATGACCACTCACATTGTATATTCCTTCTCATAATGTGGAGTCTGACCACTTATAAGAAGAAACCATCTCAGGTTCTCTAAAAGGTTATTGAACAAGTCATGGTCTGGGTTGCTTTTCCATTCATCAATTCTCATTTCAGCCACACAACAAACCCCATTAAAAAAAAAAAAAAAAAAAAAAAAGCCTGACACATTCCCATTAACAGATGAGGAAAGTGAGGCTCAAAGAAGCAAACTGACCTGGCAAGTCTTTGTAAGAAGTAGAGTTGGAATCTGGACCCATGCTTTCCATCTCTGAGTGTAGCCATATAATATATGCATGTTTCAAGTGGGTGCTTTGGTCTCAAAGCGGGAAGGTTGTCGTTTGGATATAACCTGTTGATGTATCAGTTTGACTTTGTACTTAAATATGATGCTGACATATACTTTTAAAGGAATGATTTTTAAGTGGCCACTGTAAATATAGCCCCAAAGACTAGTTTAAATATTTAATTTTACCCCAGGTATGAGTGTGGTGGTGTGTGTGTCTATAATCCCAGCACTTGGGAGGCTGAAGCTGGAGGATTACTGCAACTTCAAGCCAGCCTCAGTTTCACAGTGAGTTCAAGCTCTCGGTCTGAACTATATAGTGAGACCCTATCGCAATGCCCCCGGCCCTCGCCCAGGTTGATTCTAATCATATTGTAAAAACTTTTCAGAGTACTACAGGTAGTGATGATGTTCTGCTTTTGACTGGGAAACTTCTTTTCTGGGCACAAGAGGAAAAACTGCAGAAGAGAATAATTCCGATCTCTACCTTGGTATTATTTCAATTGTGGAATAATACAAAATTAATTTGATTGCCTTTTCATGTGAAGACTCCCAGAGAGGTAGCTTGTTCAGAGTTCTACATTATAACGTGCAAGTCACAGACATACCACCTCTAGGCATTTTCTCTTCCATCTAGCTATGTACAGTTAATAAAATAAGTGATACTCAGTCATGAGGAGTATATCATTGATGCTGTAGCAAGAGGTGACTGCTGTGCGCTTCCTCACAGGTGACTGTCAAGTACATATTCACCTTCCATGAGCATTTTCACACAGGCCGAGAACTTAGTGGAAGTGTTCTCCATAAATTGAACACTGCCTCCTCCTGTAGACGGTTGAGTTTCCATGTTTTAGGTTTCCCTGGCATCCTTGCTAGTTCTGGAAATAACCAAAGGTGCTTTTCCAAGGCCTTGTCTGAGTTCCTAGAATGTCCTAGAACCCTAGAAGCCTAAAGGAACAGAAAGAAGTGTGAAGAGGGAAGCATTTCAATACTCAATGATATTTCTCTTTTGCTCAAGCAGTTATTTTTTGCTGCTTAATATACAAGTAGTATAAGACCTGTGGACTTGTAGCAACCTGCATAACTGGTTTACATTAAACAGTAAAAAAATATTTTTTGCATCCTTAGAGATCTGCATAGCATATAAATTATATTTCATATACCCAGTGTCATATTTTTGCATAACAGCAGTCGCTGGGTATATTTCAAGTGGTAGGTCTGGAGATTGGTATGAATCTTCATTTGCCAATAGAGTCTTCAAGGGCAGGACATGACTGCTATGTTTGTTTGGGAGCCAATCTCATTTCTGGGAATTACCCACTAACCAGCACCTTTGCAAGAAGTGATTCTCAGCCTTTTTCAAGACTGATGAAAACAATACAAAAAGTTAGTGGGTTCCTAAAGTGTGGGAAATGTAACCACATGAGTGTTTTCCTTCTGTACTTCTGTATACCTTCTTTAGGAAGATGGAGCTATTTGCTTCATAATGGCGCTGAGTGTTGCATTGGTTTTCCTAGTCCTGACAATGGTTTGCATTGGGCCTAGCGACGCTTTGCCACTTCAGCCCTTCAGTTCAGCAGAAAAAGAAAAACAACTGATGCTAGAGGGGAATTTGTGGCCATATCCGGTGAACCTGGAGTCCCATTGGAGGGCTGTTATCAGTGTCCTTCCTGTGGAAAGTTTTGAGTTAAAATGGAATTCGCAATGGTTTTACAACTAAGTGATGATAATAAACCTATGGTTAAAATCATGCTCCTGGTAGGTGTTTGGCTCTTGATTTTATTAGAAAATTGGCCTTTGGAAAGTCTTGGTTAGGCTTTCTGATAATTTATCTGCTTGTGCCCAGCAAAGGAGAGGAGGAAACTCTGAAAACAATTGGATGAGAAAGGCCTCTCCAATGGGCTGGCCAAATAGTTCAGTGGATTAAAGCACCTGCAAGCAGGTGTAAGGGCCAGGGGCTTGAGCCCCAGGCCTGCCCTGCCGGCCCCACCCCCAGGGCACACTAGACAGCAATTGAGACTGGGCACAGTGGGGCATGCCTGTAACCCCAGCTCTGATTACTAGACTCCGATCTGTATAGTGAGTCCCTGAACACCCTGTAGACCCTTCCCTAAAATAAAAAAGAAAGGCCCCTCAAATCAAAGCTCTGTTTTTCTGAGACATTAAGGAGCAGCCAGTTTTCTAGTCACTTGTCCTTCATGAGAAGAAAGTAGCACCTGCTTCTCTCCAAATGACCAGAATAAATGGCAGTGTGAGGAGTGAATCTGCCTTCTTACCCAGTGGGCGTGGCTGAGTTAGGTGCCTTTGGCTATAAAACAAGAATATCTGGCAAAATCTCCAGGATAGATAATTCTTGGCAGACATGGGGTGTGTCCTGGGCATCTAAAGCTATAAATTCTGCTTTTTTTTTTTATCTCTTGAGTCCAAGGTCTCAGGATCTAGCTGAATTGGGTTTCAGTCCTTCTAAAAGTAAATTCCAACCTGATAAATAGAAATAGATTACTTTCTACACAATGTCTTCCCGTTCACTTGTAAATGGAGAACGTTTTGAGGAGGCTTCATTTAATAATACCTTATCAGACAGCTTTCAGGAACCTGCAGAGTCTAATATGTCTGTTGCTATGGTAACGGCTGCTTGCTTATGCTCTGCATCTCATATCTATGTCTTCCATGGGCCCCTTCCTTTTACTGATGAGGGGGCTTGAAAAATAGAATCCACCAGGAACAATTGCAGGGCTGGCCTTCCACTATGGAAACTGCAGCCACAGCACTTGGTTTTGCTTGGCCTGCTGGAACCAGAGCTCCAAATGGCATCTTTGCACATGTCATAGGAAAGAAGGCAGTCTGTAAAGCTTACAGGGGAGGAGCTAAGTGTCCCCCCCCACACCTGGCTGTGCAGCTCCCCTACCCCCATATCATCTTCATGTATGTAAGGCTCAGCATTATTTGCAGAGGAGATAAAGATTTCAAATTGGTGTAAGAGATAGGGGGCAGCTGCTCTTTGCTCTTATTTGGGGAAGAAAGTGTGAAAGCATGGGGCATGCATTTCTGGCCCCTAAAAGAGAATGAGAAGGACCACCTACCATGTGTTTCAGTACTCTTAAATTATTCTAATTGATCACTGTCTTTCTAAGTGACAGGACATACCACTGGGATCCTGGATCATTAATATGGCGACATTTTCTTTGTTCCTTAATCACTTAACAAAATAGGACCTTCCAGTGGAGATGCGGATTAGCTGTGAGTGCAGGAATCCCTTTTGCTCTTTCCAGTTCCCATTGCTTAGTTTTAGTACATACGCAGGTTTCCTTTCTATGCTCCTGGCCCTGCTCTGCTTGTTCTGTGTCCCTCTTTGGGGAGCAGTAGTTTGCCTCCTGCGATGTTCAGTCAGTGTCTATGGCTCTCTGTGCTCATGTGTGACTGTACTCTGAGTCCCTGGGACAGGCTGGCCACTGCCTCTCCTTCCCACCCCAAAGGGACTCTCGAATGGCTGTGGCCCTAGGGCTGTTCACACCCACCTGGGTATCAGCTCTTTCACTTTGTCTCTATCTCAGAGGAAAGTAATGAAAATAATCGGGCTTCATTAATTCCAAGCCCTGTGAGATGATAGCCATTTGGAGCCTGTTTGCCAATTAGATGGTCTAAATTAGAAGTGACCTTGGTATACTGCCACTGCTTGCCTCTGAGTCTAATGAAGCTTTTCTCTCCGATTCATTCTCCTCCTCAGCTCCCTTCTGTGTGTACCCGTGTGTGTGTGTGTGTGTGCGCACGCGCGCTCATGCATGCAACTTACGTGTTCTCTGTCTACCCCACCCCCATCTTTCTCATTTTTAAAATCAAGTTCTGGGCTACATCTGTTTCTGACCATATGAACGATAGCACGACAGGTAGATTTCTTTCTTGTGAATTTTTATGTATGAGAAACAACTGTATAAATTCCACAGAAGCTTAATTAGAGGAGGGAAGGGACTAGTTTGTCAGTGGATACAAAGTTACAGTTAGATAGGAGGGCATATCCTTGGGTTCTATGATACCATATGGTGATGAGAGCCCACAGTATTGTGTATTTCAAAACATGTAGGTTTCCCTACAAAGAAGTATTTGAGGTGATACACATGGTAGTTACAGAAAGTATACAGGTGTGGAATCGTGTACAATTATATATCAACTTAAAAATTAAAAAATAAGTTTTCACGAAGGGATTGATACAAAGGGAGAATCTAGGCCTTCTAGACCTAGAACCCAGGGCGCAGCCTGCACATGCTGAGGTAGTAAAAGGGAGGCAGATCTGAAACTGTTGCCAAGGGGTACCCGGGTTGTAGGCTGCAGGCTGTAGGGGCACAGAACCAGCTGGTGGGCCGGCAGCTGGATAGGGAACAGGGCAGGTGCCAAGCACCAAGGGTCTCACCTAGGGCTGGTGGCTTCAGGACAATACTAGCCCAACTCCTTAGCCCTGGAAGTAGTGCACTTGTAATTTCAGTCTTTTTGTACAGAACCAGTACCTTATCCACAGGCTATGGAGCCTGCCTAGGTATGTGCCAGCCAGTACTGTGCTTGAAGCTTCCCCTCTTTTTCCTCATCTGAGCTGCTTTATTTTATTGATTTTTCCCTGAAATATCCTTGGCAAACCTACCTTCACTGGGAAGAGCGGGCCTTCCCTAGGGGGCTGTGCCAAAGCAGAAGCATGAAGGGTCTCAGAGAAACCAGGGTCAACACTTTGCAAGAAAAGAATCTGTGCTTTCCAGCACGTGGACTTGTTAGCAGCACTGATCTAACCAGGCCAGCCTATGTGAGGCTAGCCTTGAGAGACAAATTTACACGAATAAGCCCATAAAAAGTTGGTGGAGTATGATCCTGGCTACACATGTTAAATTCAGATATTGCATGTCTGTGACCTGTGGGTATGGGAGCTGGCTGATGCTGTGTTCCTTCTAGCTCCACCTTCCCTCTAAAAAGAATAAATAGCAGCAGCCTCTCCCACATATCATGGGGGGGGAAGAGCACCACATCTAAGACTCTGGGTACTGTGCATGTCCTTGGGTCTGTGGGTCTGCTCACTTCATAGAATCTTGAAAGGTAGGAAATTATAATCCCAAATAATGATGAAACAAACTAGCAGGAGGTTGGAGCTTGGCATCTATGAGTCCATGGTTGCCTCTCAGGTGATGGAGGGTGAATTCATTTGAATCCATGGATGATTTCCCTCCGGGGAGCCTATGATTCCCTGAAATTGTCTTCAGTATTCTGTGTGTGAAAGCATTTTTCTGGGAGTGTGCAACTTTCATCAAATTTCCTAAGAGGTCTTTGACCTCAAAAGGTTACTCCGGGTGGTGAGCTTCTGTGGGGGCAGGGACCCTTTCTTGCTTTCTGTATCTTACACGCATGCAGCACAGGAGCTCTGTCCAATGTTTAGTAAATGGAGGTCAAGTGAGTGGATGAGCAGAGTCACTTAAAGTCCTTCCTTTTCAACACGGAGTTGTTTTGAAGTGGTCTACACTTGGAAGATTTTGAGCATCAGTGTAGGACTCCATATATATATGGAACCCTTGTTTCCAAACTTTCGGTACCCTGGCTCAACTGAGGTTTCTTCATACGTTCCCATAACCTCTGCATACTACTCTGGGAGGAAAGTGATTGACATGGTTCAGAAAGGGTGGCTCTTTTTTTCCCCCTGTATTTTAGGGAAGGATCTATAGGATGTTGAGGGTTTCACTGATAGTTCAAACTCAGTGATTCTCCTATTTACAGCCTCCCAAGAGCAGGGATTGCAGGCGCATGCCGCATACCATGCCCAGTCTCATTCACCATCTCAGCATGCCCCAGAGGCAGGGCCAGCATGGCCAGCCTAGGGATCGAACCCCTGACTCCTGCACCTGCTTACAGGCACTTTAATCTGCTGAGCTATTTGGCCAGCCCTGAGGCCAGCCTTAAGACCTAAATGCTGAAAAAGTCATGCTACTGATTGCACTGTCTTAGCTAGAAGGAGTTGTTACTTCTGTTTTAATATTCTTATGCCCACTATGAGTAGAGTATGGAAGACATAAGTACATGTATTCAGTGTTTACAGTTAGACTGACTTTTAGGGTAATAATTCTGCTCAGTAGTCAGTACAGTGTATAGGTGTTAGAAATGATGTATTAGCCAAACCACAGTTTTCTGTTTGTTTTTGATCCATCACCTGGGAAATGGATTGGGAAAATTTGGACAAATAGAGAAAAAGCAGGGAAGAGAACAGAGACAGCATGTATGAGGACACTGGAGGTGGGACTCAATTATTTGGGGACCTCTAAAAGTAGGGACATTTAGGGTCATCCTGGTTATGCTGTGATTAGGTTTTGACCTCTCATGAACCTATATGCTTCCTTCTCTTCCTGAAAGGAAAATGCCATTACAGAATACACTTAGTACAGTTGACAGAGTAGCTGTCCCATTTTCGTCTGGCCATCTGAGACTGCCTGAGACAATCTGAACTTCCCATGCAGCCTGGTAGCCAGCTAGGATTAGAACACAAAGGCAGTGCCAAGGCAAGTGTTGAGGGGACTCTGGCTTTGGATCTCTGTCCCCATCTTCTGCGAGCTCTGTTGGCCAGTTTCCATGTAGAGCTCTTTAGGAAAAAGCATACTTGCTTGGAGAGACAAGTTGTAGAAGCTGGTGGGTGAGGAAGGAACGAGCACAGCCCCGGGCACACTCATGTCTGTAAATGGCTGTGAGGCCCTCCAGTGGCCCACGTAGCAGGGCAGTCTCTGCTGTCAGTCTCTGCTCAGACACACACGCAGATAGACCCAGCAGAATTTCTAGACCCTTAAGATTTCCTTTAGGGATGCTTCCTCTTTGCCTCCTAGGGATTTCTGGCCTGTTAAAATTTCATATACTGAACCTTTTTTTTTTTTTTTCCTTCCAGCCAGAGGTTGGGCATACTATAGATGAGAAGAGGCAGGTAGATAAAAGTAGTTACTTAAACACATATGGGGCAAGACTTCCAGGTTTGGAGCCCAGATTAAGATGCAGAGGAGCATGCGAGGTTGATGATTATATTTCGGGGAGAGTTAATTGATGGAAGGTGAAGGCAGACAAAGAACCGCTGCTTACTGCCTTCTTGAATCCCAATCAGGAATTATGATTAAAGTCGCAGCGAGACAACAGAGGGCTGATGAATTGGTGTCTTTTTTTTTTTTTTTCTTTTTTGCCGTCATTCACACTTGATTGACTTCAACCTTTCAAGTGCAAAAGTCTCTCTTTTCCATTATTATTCATAGCCATCTGAGTTTTTCTAATTAAAGTGTATGAAAACAATTACTGATCCGTCTTACTGAGTCTGTTAGAGGGGATGTCTGCCTTACTGTAATGCGTATAAAAAGCCCACAGTTTTCTATAATGATGTGCAGCTGAGGTGTTAGATAATTTTATTCTTTTTTACTCTGTAGGGCTTTTTTTTTTTATTTCTCCTGATTCATTTTTCATAATTCCTAAAGATCCCAGGAAAGGACTGATCCTGCAGCTACAACTGAGAAAGGAGGTTGAGGGGGAGTCTTTTTTTCCTTTCCCTTTCTCCCCCTTACCCCCAACCTCGTGCCCCCCCTTGGGCTGAAGACTATAAATTAATCTGTGACCTTTCACTTCTTGGATTCCCGCTGGACTCCCCCACCACACTGGTCAGAAATGCTTTCTATTAAAGAGAAAATAGATGGAATGAGCTTGGCGATCTCCACCTCATTCCTAACCACTCACCAGCAGCCAGCCCCAACCAGCTGTAGAGAGCTTTGTGCGAGGGTGCAGATGCCTCCGGGAGCCGGGCTGTGCCACCACTCGGGTTCACCTGCCACACACCTGCTCTCAGTGAACACGCCGCTCCTCCCTCAGGTGCCTCCTGCCTAATTTTTGTACCTCTTGGCATCTGAGTTGCTAAAAAAAGGAAAAAAATTCTACTACCCCTAATTGTGAATGAGGAGTGACTTTTTAATATCTATGTGTATAGTTGCGTGGGTTTCCTCATCTTGGCTGTCACTGGTGATCTTGGTGAACACATCAGTGGCTATTTTGAGCAATGCCAGGCTCTTGAAACTTTTAAAAATTAGCAGTGACTTAAAAATATATTTGATTTGAAATAAAAGATGCAGATGTTCCAGTTATTGCAATGGAAAGGGAAAATGGAATTGCAGTAAAGTCACATATGGGAAAATAATGGCTACACATGGGGCTGGGCGCCATGTGGACAACATGGAGGCGAGTACTGCTCCTGCTCCAGCACCCTCTGGGTCAGTCCATTCTTCAAGCTGTCATCAAATTGGAGTCAGTTTCTAATTTGTAACTGTCATTGGTATCTAACCTTCCTACCTCATGACAGACAAAGGGATATTGCTTTTATTTTTCTTTTTCTAGTCCTGGGGAATCCAATCTAGGAGCACTCTGTCACTGAGCGACATGGTTATTCCTCTTGATTTTGAGGCTGGGCCTCACCAAGTTGCCCAAATGGGACTTGAACTTTCGATCTTCTTGCCTTGGCCTTCCTCCGTGCTGGGATTACAGGTGTGCACTGCCACAGCTGGCTAATCTCATTCCTTTTAAACAACCATTGATCCTTGTATGGGATATCAAGGACTGCTCATCACCTTAAAGGGAGAATGGTAACTGGTCAGGCAAACGTCTGGCCGTGCAGTAGTACGGAAGCTGAGAGAAAAGCCCTAGAACTTGAAATCAAGTTGGAGCTATTTGGATCCAGAGTAATTATGGAATTAATTTATTAGGGAATAATGGCTGTGGCCAAAGTAGGCTTTGGTGACAGTCCCACTGTCAGAGGCTGTGCAGGCCACCGATGATGGCCGGACACTCAGCAGATGTTGCCTGTTCTGTGTGCCACAGGCAGAGATGCCAGAGGAAGTCTTGGTTTAGCAGATTCACAGAAAAATGCTTGTCTGTGCTTGATACCAGCTTGTAAAGGGTTACAAAATGCTGCTTTTCCTGGAGAAGATGCCAGAATGTCTGCATGTCCTCAGCCCTTCCTTTGTTCTCCTCTCTCCTTCTTACCCTTTTCTTCACTCTTACTCCCCTCCTCCTCTTGCCCGAATACATTTTGAAAACAGTACTACAATGCTCCCTGCTTCAAGATTACAGTGTACTTTACTAGGTATGATTTAATTAGGGCCCTTATTATGTTTTCAGCAGCTTAAGGTGGGCCTTTCAACTTATCTACCTAATTGGTTGCACAAGAAGTTTCACAGCCCATGACAAAACATTGTCAGTGATCAAAGTCAAAATTCTGCATAAAGGAAAAATATTAATAATAAGATTATTCTTCAAGTGTGCTCTGCTAATTATGTCCAGAATGTAACCGTAGAAACACTTTTGACTGATGGGAGCTTTGTCTAATAAACATAAATCTTCAGTGAGCTATGAAAAGTGACACCTCCAGCTTTACCCTGGTGAAGGCTAATTTTGCTTATTAAATAATTTTTAAACCCTTCCTCTTTTGCATCTTTCCTCTCCGCTTGACCCTCCTTGTCTCTCTGCCTTTGTCCCTCAGGTGACCACCCCTGAGATGGTGATGCCCAGCAGCATGTTCCTCCCAGCAGCTGTTCCAGATCGAGATGGGAATCCCAATTTGGAAGAGGCGGGAAAACAGCCTGGTTGGTATCATCTGTCTTGACTTGCTCAGACCAAAACAAGATTGAATCCCAGGCCAAAATTTTCATGGGGCAAGGGTCCAGAAATCCTTTACAATATTCGAAGCTCAATGTGATTATTTGCATATTTTTATGGTTAGTAAGAAAAATCTGAGAATCAGTGGGATATGAGTATGGATTCATGTCCACTTCAGACCATCTCATCACGGCGTGAGTAACCAGAGAGTTGGTCTGTTCACCCATAGACCCACCATGCTGGGCCATCAAATATTTCATTGCAGAGTATTTAGTTATTGAGGACTTGTGGAAGATGTAGGCTGATTTGGGGGTGGGGGGCACCAGATTAGTTGTCTTTCTCAGTGCTTCTTTGGTAGAGTTCATTATATCTTCTGGGGTGGCCTTAAAACGAAGCATACAAGTGCATTTGCAGAAATGGTTGTTGTTGACACAGGCTGCAGATTATCATTGGCACATAGTGGCTCCTGACTTGGTGGATTGCTAGACAATGTCTTTTTACCTCTCACAGGCAACTGAGGTTTAAGTTAGGAAGAGTTCAGCTGCACCACTGGCCAGCCTCTCCCTTGGGATTTTTGCGTATTAGGCAGCAGACAGATGACCTGAAAAGGGTCAGGGTGTTTATGAATATGATCTTGTTATAGAAAAATATTTTAATAAATTTTAGTAATTGGGCACATGAATGTTCACTTTTGTTTTTTAGACAAAGTCTCACTATGTAGTTCAGGCTGGCCTTGTGCTTACTTTTGTAGCCCCTAACTGGTCTCAAACTTGGAGTGATCCTCCTGTTGCAACCTCCCTAGTGCTGGGATTACAGGCATGCACCACCATACCTGCTTTCAGTGGCTGGCACGGCATGTGGTACTGGGGATTGATCCCAGGTTTCTGCACTTGCTGGGCAGGTACTTAGACCACCAAGCTATTGCCAGCATTCAAAATTTTTATATTACAGTAAACAATATTTTTTCTCAATCCTCCTACAAATAAGGAAAGCATTAAATTTCAGATCTGCTAACTATAACATAAAAATGGAATCCCAAAGATTCTTAAGTCAAGCAAATAAATACTGTTTTGAAAAAGTGAATACTGTCTAGTGTATATGGTACAGGGTCTCACTAGGCAGCTTGGACTCATAGTGATCCTCCTCTTTTTAGGGTCCCCCAGTGCTGGGATTACAGGCAGAATTATAGACATGTGCTACCATGCCCGGACTCAGTTGCAGGCTCATTGTGCCCTTGGGGCAGGGCTGGAATGGCATGTGGTGCCAGGGATCAAACCCTGGTCCCCCACTTGCCTAAGCAGGTGCTTAGTCCACTGAGCTATCTCGCTGGCACTAAAAATGTAAATACTATTTAAAAGACTAACACAGTCCTGATAAGAATCAATTTTTTTTGTCCATTCTATGTTCATCTCTGGTGGTGTGTACCTTGATTATAATGTGTACTGTACTGACATGGTGGAGAGATTTTGTGGTTCAGGTTGAAAACTTCTGTGCTCATGAAGTCTGGTGAGGTGGATGGCTCAGGGTGTCATCCTGGAAACAAAGCCTTCTTTATCTCTGGGCTTGATATTTTTTTTTTTTTTTTTTTTTTTGTACAGAAACCTCAGAGGATCTGGGAAAAAACATTTTGCCATCTGCAAGCACAGAGCACAGTGGAGATTTAAAACCCTCTTCTGCTGATCCAGGCTCTGTGAGAGAAGACTCAGGCTTTCTCTGCTGGAAAAAGGGGTGCAACCAGGTTTTCAAAACTTCTGCTGCCCTTCAGACTCATTTTAATGAGGTGCATGCCAAGAGGCCTCAACTGCCTGTGTCAGATCGCCACGTGTACAAGTACCGCTGTAACCAGTGCAGCCTGGCATTCAAGACAGTTGAGAAGTTGCAGCTCCATTCTCAGTACCATGTGATTAGAGCTGCCACCATGTGCTGTCTCTGCCAGCGCAGTTTCCGAACTTTCCAGGCTCTGAAAAAACACCTCGAGACAAGCCACCTGGAGCTGAGTGAGGCCGACATCCAGCAACTTTATGGTGGCCTTCTGGCCAATGGGGACCTCCTGGCCATGGGTGATCCCACCCTGGCTGAAGACCATACCATAATTGTGGAAGAAGACAAGGAGGAGGAGAGTGACTTGGAAGACAAGCAAAGCCCAACAGGCAGCGACTCTGGGTCAGTACAAGAGGATTCGGGCTCAGAGCCCAAGAGAGCTCTACCTTTCAGAAAAGGCCCCAACTTTACCATGGAAAAGTTTCTAGATCCTTCTCGCCCTTACAAGTGTACTGTCTGTAAGGAGTCTTTCACGCAGAAGAATATCCTGCTTGTGCACTATAATTCTGTCTCCCACCTACATAAGTTAAAAAGAGCCCTTCAGGAATCTGCAACTGGTCAGCCAGAGCCCACCAGCAGCCCAGACAATAAACCTTTCAAGTGTAACACTTGTAATGTGGCCTATAGCCAGAGTTCAACTCTGGAGATCCACATGAGGTCTGTGTTGCACCAAACCAAAGCCAGGGCAGCCAAGCTGGAGGCTGCAAGTGGCAGCAGCAATGGGCCTGGGAACAGTAGCGGTGTCTCCCTGAGCTCCTCCACACCAAGTCCTGTGAGCACCAGTGGCAGTAACACCTTGACCACCACCAACCCAAGCAGTGCTGGCATTGCACCAAGCTCCAGTTTACTAAGCCAAGTGCCCACTGATAGCGTTGGGATGCCACCTCTAGGGAACCCTATCAGTGCCAACATTGCTTCTCCTTCAGAGCCCAAGGAGACCAATCGGAAGAAGCTGGCAGATATGATTGCATCCAGGCAGCAGCAGCAGCAACAACAGCAGCAGCAGCAGCAGCAGCAGCAACAGCAACAGCAGCAGCAGCAGCAGCAAGCACAGACACTGGCCCAGGCTCAGGCTCAAGTTCAGGCTCACTTACAGCAGGAGCTGCAGCAGCAGGCCGCCCTCATCCAGTCGCAGCTGTTTAACCCCACCCTCCTTCCTCACTTCCCTATGACCACTGAGACACTGCTGCAACTGCAGCAGCAGCAGCATCTCCTCTTCCCTTTCTATATCCCCAGTGCTGAGTTCCAGCTCAACCCTGAGGTGAGCTTGCCAGTGACCAGTGGGGCACTGACACTGACAGGGACCGGCCCAGGCCTCCTGGAAGATCTGAAGGCTCAGGTTCAGATCCCGCAGCAGAGTCACCAACAGATCCTACAGCAGCAGCAGCAGCAGCAACAGCAGCAGCAGCAACAACAGCAGCAGCAAAGTCAACTCTCTCTATCCCAGAGCCACTCTGCTCTCCTTCAGCCAAGCCAGCACTCAGAGAAGAAAAACAAATTGGTCATTAAAGAGAAGGAAAAAGAAAGCCAGAGAGAGAGGGAGGGTGTGGAGGGGGGAGAGGCCAACACGGGTCCAAAGGAATTGTTGCCAGACACCTTGAAGGCCAAAGAAAAGAAGGAGCTGGCACCAGGGGGTGGTTCTGAGGCGTCTATGCTTCCTCCACGCATTGCCTCAGATGCCAGAGGGAACGCCACCAAAGCCTTGCTGGAGAACTTTGGCTTTGAGCTGGTCATTCAGTACAATGAGAACAAGCAGAAGGTGCAGAAGAAGAATGGGAAGACGGAACAGGGAGAGAACCTGGAGAAGCTTGAGTGTGACTCCTGTGGCAAGCTGTTTTCCAACATCTTGATCTTGAAGAGTCACCAGGAGCACGTGCATCAGAATTACTTTCCCTTTAAACAGCTTGAGAGGTTTGCCAAGCAGTACCGGGAACATTATGACAAACTCTACCCTTTAAGGCCCCAGACCCCAGAGCCCCCACCCCCACCCCCACCCCCGCTTCCTGCAGCGCCACCTCAGCCAGCTTCTGCACCAGCCATCCCTGTGTCAGCCCC
>PVKA01032398.1:0-25325 GCA_004027165.1 Ctenomys sociabilis
AAAAAAAAAAAAAAAAAAAAAAAAACAACCCTCCACTTCAGAGAAAATGATCTCCTACACTGACAGAGGAAATATATTGTTTAATGTACAGCCCACATAAATTTAAGAGGACCCTCATATCATTGTGTACAATAATTCCCTTTGCCATATTAGTAGGGGGAGAAAATCAGAAAATGTTATTTATAGTTCTGACAGTTTCAAAATGATGAGCCATTTGAACATACTATGTTTTAACATGTGTAAGCATCCACACAATCGACAGAAACATATTCAAGGATGGGCACCATTTAATGGAAAATTAATAGCCATAGAGGAAAGAAAAAGTGAACATGACTTATGACAAGCAGTGAAGATTATTTAAATTTACAAATGAAATAGTGAAGTTTATATCCCATAACAAACGAACCTGTGGTACTTCTAATTTAAAGACTATAATTAATCGTAGAGTATTTGTACTGAGTTGAAAGTTGTTTAACTCAGAGTTTCATAGTTTGAAATGTCTATAAAAAGAAGGACTCCTGGGGATGAGGTCATCCAATGAGGGGAAAGGCCCACATCCTTTTGAAATGCTTCTGGCATAAATCCAGATGACCTTTGCTTCATGGATCCACCTAATTGTTTAAAAAACATCATTCAGTGACTATTCTAATGCACTATGCTGTTCCATTAGCTTATTGGCAACTCATACTATGAGTGATACATTCATATTTATGTCTGAAAAGCCAAAGAAATTGTAAATGTAAGATATATATTTGCTTTAAAAATAAACTTTAATGAGTGCATATTTGATTAATGATTTAGTCATCATTTTAAGTATTTAAAAAAAAAACTATACATGCCAAATGACCCAGGTTAGTCTTCAAAAAATGCTTAGTCTGAGAGAAAGGACATATAGCAATTGACCAAAGCTTTTATTTCCTGGTCAATTAAAAACACTGAGAAAAATTAGAATGTCATCGGCCCAATTCTACAAAATTTGAGATTATCAAGTAATAGTATCCACATTGTAAATGATTCACCTGGAATAATATTTCTTTTTATATCAACATTTATTATATGGTTGATTTATCTAGAGGTGTGCCTATAATATTTCATATGAGCCTATCACACAGCATTCAAGCACCTAAATTCTAAACATGAGTTAGTTGCCATGACAGTAATTGTCTGTAATCAATTCTTTGCTTGGGATAATGCTTGTCATTTCTCAGCTGTAAATCATATTTTAAGACACAGGTTTCTTAGCTTATGATAGTCACTATGTAGGAGACAATATCCGGGACTTTCACAGTATTGTTGAAAATTACAATATTTTCATTGCCCAGAAAAAAATTGTCTTAGTTAATATTCAAGGAAACAGTTTTGAGCTAGGCAGAGTGATTGATTCATAGGTAAGTGATTGATCCATAGGAGAAGTAGAGCCTGATTAATAGATTTGATAATGACTGGCTCTTAGCTATTGATGACATGGACAGTCAATTTATAAAACAGCTGGATGGGTAGCAGAGAACTGCAAATCAGAGGCAGAGGAGATCCACGGGCATACATTCATCAGGATGGCATTTATAGTCTTTTCATAGGTGTGTGGCTGGCTTCATATCCTCCATCTTAATTTAAATTATTTGATGTAAATCAGTGTATGAAACTGGGACCCTCCTAAGACATGTTTCAGGTAAATGTCCTGGAACATTCCTGCTGAACTCCTAGTGAATAGGCTTACTTCATGGATGTGTCTAATTAAATGAATTGAGGTCTACTAATTCAATGGTAAAAATACTCGTGGTTGATAGTAGACTTAATTTTTTTTTCAAAATTCTTTAAGGTGCTTTGTATTGTTGTAGATCCTTACTGAGTTTACTGAGTTTGTCTTTTTTTTTTTTTTTTTTTTTTTTTTTTCCTTTGAGGAACCAGGAATTGAACTCAGGCCCTTGTGCTTGCCAGGGAAGCGCTTATTCTACTGAGCCATCTCCCTGGCCCCTACTGAGTTTGTCTTACATTACTGTTACATGCATACATGGCCTAAACATTGACCCTCAATATTAGAGAGCTTATTATGGAGCCCCATTAAATGCAAACATGTATAAAGTGGGTTATATATGCTAATATTAATTAGTAATATTTCATTGTTTTTCCTTTTTGGGAGTATGCTAAATTCACTGGGAGTAGGTATTGCTATGTCAAAGGGTAAAAGGAAAGGTTTGGAATCTGGGAAAATCAAATTAATCTTGACTGGGGAGGCCTAGGTTTCAGGAAGATGTCAAAGATCAAGGAATGAAAAAGAGTAAGAGCATCAACATGACACAAATACAGTCATGTTATTACTGATATTGAATTTCAGTAATAAATCATATCTAATCATATTCTAAGCTTTTCTTCGGTGAGCTCTAAGTGATAGTCCTGGGGAAATTCTTATGTGGACGATGCCACACCTACAAACAAGTTATCCAAAATCAACTTATATCCCGTTATCTAGAATCTAAGTAACGTTTCTCCAAACAGGGCATTAACTCATAGATAGGGTGCCAGTCCAACCCTGAAATTTTATTTAAATGATAATAAACATGTAATGCCTATTATCTCTTATTAATAAATCATCACGTAGTTTAGTATGAACACTTTCTTTTATTATTTATCAAAATCCCATGAGTTGACTGGTTTATTCAGCTTCCTGTGATATTTTCCTAAACTGCAGCTTTTCATGTGCTGTATGGGTGAGAGCGTCCAAAGGGTTATGCCCATGTGGCTGGCAGTGGATGCTGGCTCTTGGCTGGGCATTCAGCTGGCTTTCAACCAAGGCACTTGCTTGCATACTGCCTCCCATTAGACTTGGCTCCTTTCAGCACGGTTGTTCGTTCCAAGAGGGAGCATCCCAAAAGCAAAAAAAGAAGCTGCTTCAGCAGAAGGAGTCATGCCAGGAAGTGGCAGAATGTCACTGTAGCCATACTCAAGGACCATGCTAACTAAACCATTATTTAAGGGGATAGAGAAACAACACCTATCTTTTGATGGGAGAATTGTAAGGTCACATTTCAGGAGAAGATTTAAGGGTAGAGTCAGTTGGATGACCCTCTATGGAAAATAAAATCTGCAATTGCACTTTTTTATTAATACAGCTAAGTGAGAGGGTAGTCAGGCACTGTTCGGATAGAGAAACTTAAGAATCCACTATTGAAAAAAAAAGAAAGAAGCCACTATCAAACACTACTGAACCTGTCTAAATTTTAGTCTAAAATACATTATAGCAAGCACAAAAATCTCATGTTTAGCACTATGTGCCAGAGTTTTTGAAGTGATTTATGCACAATTTGTTTATTTAATTCTAATAGTGTGATGAGATAAATTTTGTCATTATTTTAGAGCAGAGAAGGTGAAATAAAAAGATCAAGGTACTTTTACCAGATGAGCAGGGCAAGTTATATTCATTCTTTTTTTTTTTTTTTTAATTACAGTACTGGGGATTGAATTTAGGATCTTGTGCTTACCAGGCAGGTGTTTATGCCACTGAGCTGTCTCCCAGCTATTCTCTATTGTTTCCTAACAAATTTGCATCAACCCACTGGCTTTCAACAGCACACATTAACCAGATCATAGCAGTTGCATGACATAGCTGGATATTCTGCTCGAGGTTGACTTCATACCTGTCCGAAGCTCCAGAGCTCTTCCAAGCTCACAGGTCATTGGAAGAACTTGTGTCCCTGCAGATGAAAAGGTAGAATCCCAAGTTTTCTTCTACTGAGGAATACTCTCATAAGTAGGGGTCATTGTCAGTTTCTAATTACACAGCAGTTCAAAGGACAGATGGTTGCTTTGGTCAAAGATAGCCAACCGAACTCTGACTTCTCCATTTGTCAAGCACTGGAGAAATTTCAGCTGTACTGGATCACTTTCCTGCTTTACCACCTGTATTGGGAATTGAATTATGTCTACAAAATCCCTTCTGTGGATATAATAACTGGAGGGGGGTTAATGTTTGACTGAACAACTAGAAAAGATGTGCGTACATCAGAGGCCAGGAATTGGGAGGAATGGAGCAATTTAGGAATCTATTCTGCTCCTTCCAAATTGATAAGTAGCATGGCATACATGTAGGAGTAGTTATATAGGAATCATGGGCCTGCCCTGTCAGACTATGTACTGTATAGTGCTTGTAGAATATCCTCTATCACTTATTAAAAATAGAGACTGAAAATTTAAATACATTTGTTCATGTAACAAAGGTCTGAGGCGCACAGGAGTGAGCTGAGTGTCACCCTCAGTCAGTGGTATGAAGTCATCCTTTTCATTTATGAGAACCATTTCTGTTTCTCTTCATCCTCATTCCCACTGCTACTCCCAAGCCCCACAGTCACAACCACTCTAGTACAGTTACCTAATTTTGTCCTGTGCATCCCCTTCTATATGTTTATTAAATATATATGTATCTTTGAAACATGCTTATTAAATATATATATATATTTATGTATATATATATATCTTTATGTGTATATATATATATATATATATATATATATATATATATCTTTGAAACATGTATGATGTTCTATGTGTGTATTTTATTAGGTCTTTTTTCTTTCTAATATGACATTGTGCTATGCATTTCATCTGGCTTCTCTACTCCACTGGTCACTTTCTCTTTCTGACAGTGGCAGTGTGTCCCACCCAAAACTACATACTTCTTGTTCATGCCTCTGTGGGAGCAAATCCGCATTCTCTCCAAATTCATGAGATCACATCCTTTGCATGCTTATATGTGAATACATTCTGCTACCTTCATGGCAAATGGGCACTCTCCCTCCTTCACACATGTGGTGCAGCCCAAATCCTTTTGGCTCTCCCTCTGCATTGGCAGAACCACCCTCAATCCTACCCAATACCTCTCTGGACTCTCTCAAAGACATTCCTCCTGCTTTCACTCCTCCCCCATACCCTCAAACGTAGCTGCCTCAGTCTTTTCAGCCAGATCCTGCAGCATCTCCGTCTCATCCCTCACCCTCCGTCACCTCGCTCCCCTCTGCACACTGCTTCCCAACCTAAAGGCTTATGGATACATTTGTTTGGATGATCTTTCATACTGGAAAAATCATAGGACCCTTAAATGTGTATATAAAGAGATAAAATACACATACTTCCCCCTACAAAGTCCCTGGATTCTATCTTTGCCCTGCTCATGGAGAGAGATGTGATGACAGTTCCTGCTTCTACTGTCCCTGCTGGGAATGCAGAATTATAAATTTCAAAAATGTTGTCCACTGGACCTATAATGGCCCACATAGCTCCCTCAAGCTGGAAAACTGTGCACATCTCCCAGTCTTTAACAGTAGTACTTGGCAGGTCAATATCCCCATCAGAAATCCTCATCATGATATCTGGGCTTCAGGGGTCACTGGAAAGGCCATGTCTATGGGCCCAACAAACCAGACCTTCCTGAACTCTTTCCTAAAATATTCCACACCATAGCACCTATCAATTCTCTTCTTAACCTGCTCACCATATTTCCCACCACTTTGCCAGCCCTTCCTTGGGTGATACCACAACTCCTAAATAACATTCCAATTCATTCAGCACTATTGAGTTACCACAAGCATTATAGTTTTTCTGACTGCTGGCTCTGCTTCTCTTTCCAACAAGATCTGTACATGGCCTACCCCATAACCTTAAATAGCACTTCTCTCCTGACTGATTCTAAAGAAAACATTGTTAGACACTATGCCTGGCCTGTCAGTTTAAGTGGCCTAAAAATCTGTCTTCCATCTAGTACTCTGACCCTCCCCAGATGAGAGATCTAAACTTCTGCACACATTTCCTCCTGGGTCCCATCATCTAAAATCCTCTCTGCCCTCCCCATGTACTATTTTTTGTCTGTGGCCAGGGAGCATTTACCTGCTTTCCACCTACCTGGCAAGGCTCCTGCACCCTGGCCATGGAGGTTCAATATGTTTCCCTAGCCCCATAGAGCCAGTTAGTTACTCACCTACAAAATGTGTCTTGACTTGATTCTCATAAGGCAACTCACATAGTTTCAACTCTGGTGGGTTTCAGTCTCTTTTTGGGCCATCGATGCTGGTGTGGGAGTGGGGGGGATTGGCATGGCTCAGATCTCTCTGCATCTAGTCACAAGGTTATAGGGTCCATCATCTTTCTCCAAACCCACATCAATTCACAGCAGCAATAGTCTTTCAAAACCATCAAGCTCTTGAGGGCTTTACAGCAGAAAAAGGTGGAGCATGCCTCACACTGAGGGACAAATCCTGCTCCTTGGTTAACCAGTCAGATGTTGCTGTGCAGAAAGTACATGAACTTCATGTGATCTTGCTCCGAAGACAAAAAAGGGGCCACAATCTCTTCTTGGTTCTCCTCCTCCTTGGCCAGGTCTTGGCTACTAGACACCCACCCTCCTCTCTGAGGTCCTCTGATAACGATCATTCCCTTTTCTAGCACCTTGTCTTTTAAAACCTTTTTCAAGATCTCTCCAATCCAGGATATGAGCTTTGACTACCAGTGAGCTTCCTGTCCTGGCCAAGACCCCTGGTTCTAGCTTCCACCTGGGCCAGACCTGTCATACTGACAATCACTCCAGGCCCTATTATAACATCAGGAAGTAGTTGGAGACAACTATTGCACTTTTAACACCAAAAAAAGATAGGAAAGATGGGTCTGTGCCCACACAGCAGTCTACTAGGTAGTCATGGCGCCAGGGTCAGCACAGCTTTGGAATCCCAGAACCAACAAGGAGGAGCCTGTCCTAAGCTGCCTGCTGTTCCCTCTCCCAGGGTAACCTGGAATGTCCTGTTCTGATTTTCACCCATGCCTACTCTCCCCCAATCAGCACCTGTTGCATCGCTGTATCAACTATGTAAACTCCACCAATAACCCTTTCCGACAAAGGCTCCAACCTCTGTCTCCACCTCAAGGGTCTCATCTTCTCTTTGGCCACCCTGTCATGCCTGGCAATAAAGGATTTCTTTGCTTTCACCCACTTCTCCTGCACACCAGAGGAAGGAACCTCATAGATACCAAGCTCTTCATTTTGTCTTTGATGTCCTTTGTTGATGTCCTTTGTTGATGTCCTTTGTTGAGAATGATGATGATCAAATTCCTGAATAACCAGTTTATGTGTTTATGCCTGGTCAGGAAGTTTCACATTTTCTTTCCTTTTGCGCTTTTTCTTATATGTGTGCTGTTCACCATTTGACTTGCAATTCATTTGGATTTGTGCCTGATATGAGTCAGGGTTCTAATTTCTTATCTTGCCCACATAATGGTCCTGCATCCTTTACTGAATCATTTCCTATTTCCAAGACTTGTGTGAACCATCTTGACTAAGTTGTCACATACATAAAAAAAGGCTTGATTCTGAGTTCGCTGCTCTGTTCAATATGCCTATCCCACAGCTGCTGGGCCAGTAGCACCATTATCACAGCACATTAATAAGTGTAGTTTAAAATTTTGTCAATATCTAATGAAGATATCCATCCCCAAAAAAGGAAAGAAGCAAATTTCCTTAGAACTTTTTTCACTTATATACAGTTTCAGAATCTAATTGCAAACTTCAAAAACAGACCTGGAGATTTGAGTGTACTACATACACACAATTATTCAAGGAAGATTGTCACTGTATACAACCTTTTTCAGAGGTTTTAAAATTTTGTATTGAGTGTTGCAAATTATTTAGGCTTATCTTTAGACCTTTTTGTTTGGGCATTTGTTTGAAATTTTTAAATTTTTTTTCTTTTCTTTTTTAATGTATTTGGTACAAGGTTTCACTATGCAGCTGGGATTTATAATGATCCTCCTGTTTCCAGTCTCCATGGCGCTAGGATTATAGGCATGCACCACTATGCCTGGACTTTGTCACCAGCTCAGCATGCCCCGGGGTAGGGGTGTGAGGCTGGGATGGCGTGCAGAACTGGGGAACGAACCCTGATCCCCGTGCTTGCCAAAGCAGGTGCTTAGTCTGTTGAGCTATCTCATCAGCTCTCATTTTTAATTTTTTACTTATTAATTTATTTTTGAATATATATCTCAGATGAAGAAATATAAATGGCAAATAAATATATGAGAATGTCACTCAAAAAATGCAAGTTAAAACAATGCTGAGATTCTGTCCCTCCCCAGAAAGAATAGCTATCATCAAGGTATCAATCAATAACGAATGCTGGAGGGGCTGGGGGATGGAGGGGGAAGGAAGCCTTCTCCACTCTTGGTGGGAGTGCAGCCTGGTACAGCCACGGCAGAAATCAGTGTGGAGAATCCTCCAAAAACTAGGACTCGAGGTCCCATTCAACCCATCTATGTCCTTTCTGGGTATCTTCCTAGAAGAACTGAAAACAGCCCTTTTTGTTTTAAGTTTTATTTTATTTTTGCTTTTGTTACTTATATCAAATTTTCTACTATTCTTGTTGCTGCTCCTTTCTGTTTTAAAGTAAATGTATTTTTGTTTGTTTGGTTGGTTGGTTTTTGTTGTTTTTTTTTTTGGTGTTTTGGAGGAGCTTTAGTGATTTAATAACATTGCTGAAGTCTGTTGTTTCCTCATTGTAATGTGCACGGTGGTGCACACCTATAATCCCAGCACTGGGTAGACTGGAAACAGGAGGATCACTACAATACCTGTGTGCAGCAGGACAGTCAGAAACAATGCTTGAAAATAAACCACAAAGGAGAGAAACATTAAAAGGCTTGCAAAATGACCTGAATTAAGCACACCTTTAGTTTAAAAAAAAAAAGAAGGCATGTATCATAGACTCCAAAATTTTTCTCCCAAAACTTGCTGTACATGTATTATTTTTTCAATATATTATTTTAGATGTAATGATAAAACAAACATTATATGTTTCTATAACATAAGTCGCTATGACACACTGTGAATGATTTTAGTATTTATGGAATTGTTAAAAACATGAGGAATATCCTATATAGTTCTGCTGTTTCCCATAAACATTTTCACATTATTGATTCTTTAAAAAAACATGGTTAAGTGTTTAACAATTTTCTTTTTACTGCTAAACTTTGTAGCATACAATACACATATGGAACAGAGAACAAATCATCATTCTACAGTTTGATAAATGTTCACGAATTAAAAACACTGATACAAATAGCAGCCAGATGAAGAAATACAAAAATAAGCGTAATTTTGAATGTTTAGATTATTTCTAGTTTTCCAACACATAAAACTTTATGTATAATTCTGATTTTATTTCCTTTGGAAAGAATCCTAGAAATTGAGTTATGAGTTAAATAACATGAGGATATTTAAAGTTCTTTATACATATTGGTAAATGTCTTTTGGGAAAGATTGAATCATTTCATAGTTCTAATAAAATAGCCTACAGAAGGACCTTTGTGTTATTCATCGTGGAGGCTATAGACCACCTTTGTCAATATTTTCAAGTTTGATGGGTTAAAAAATATTATTGTTGCAATTTTTGTTTAAAAACTGAACTTTTGGTACCTCTTACCTTGTTATATCTCTCCTCTCCTATCTTTTACTGTAATGTTAGTGACTTTTAAATTTGAATATAGTTTATTTATTAGCAATAATAGCCTTGAGTAATACTCACCACTAGACCTTCTACTTTTATTGCTTTTGTATTTATAGTTAAAATTTTGTTTCACTTTTCAAATTTATTTATATCAATAGTTTGGGTTTAAGTACTTCAATTGCATTTAATCATTCCATGTATGTTTATCTAAGCAGTAACTAGTGCTTATATTGTCTGATCAATTTTGTGTGCCTACATCTGGTAATCTGAGCAGCTACTTTGAAGATAACAATATGCAATACAATAATCATCATTAATTTCCTGTCATTTTGTTTTGCAATTGTTTCATTTTTATTGTTTTTTCCTATTTAAGATAAAAAGTAATTACATATATTTATATTATTCTATTTATACAGGATACTTATATCCATCCTCTGTATGTATATTTTTTTCATCTCTCTTGGTCTCCTATCACAAGAGAGATTAAGGCTTCTTAAATATTTCAGCACCCATATTTATATTGCTAAGTAATATATAGATATACTAATTTTTGATTTTTTGATATGAGTCATAGGGCTGGTCTGATAGTTCAGCGAACTAACGCATCTGCTTAGACAAAGCACACTGGCAGGAGTTCAGTCCCTAGAATGCCATGCCAGCCCCACCCCTGGGGCTCCCTAGAGGTCAACTGAGACTGGGCATGGTGGCAAGTGCCTGTAATCGCAGCACTTGGGAGGCTGAAAACAGGAGAATCACCAGGAGTCCTATCTAGGCAGTGAGACCCTGTAGACCCTGCCCTAAATAAAGAATAATAAAAAAAAAGTCAGTCATTACCTTCTGACTGCAGATATGCAAATATGAATATGCAGATTTATCTCTCTTTGAGTGACACCTTCTCACTGTCCACAACCTGCTGCCCATCTGCTGACACCAACGCAGTAGTATATTGCTTGGGTCAGTATTCGGAGGACGTAGCCATGACTGTGCAGTGATATTCATGCCTGGCCACAGACAAATCATATCCCTGTATCTACTCCTCGCTACAACTTTTAATTTCTCCTAGCATTAGCAATGTCTTCTTCTTTGCTTAGTCTTCTATAGCATCACGTCTGCCTCTTCTTGCCTTGTAGTGATTTCTTTCTCAGTCATTAAATATTATAGAATTCAGTCCATTTAATTTGCCAAGCAGCTCCCAGACCTCTGTGCAGCTGTACTCTGTGCATCTGAGCCCCGAGCGTGCTGTGCAGGTCCTATCCTTTTTGTTCACCATTTTCCACACGGTTTCCCAATCTTTACTGTGTGTTTCAAGCCCCATGTTCTGGACTCTGCTTTATCCTTTCTTTTTCTTTATTAAACACAGCCTCAAAAAGTGCACATTTTAGATGATTCACATTCTCCCCTCACACTTAGGTGACATTCTGGCTATAGGAGCAATTTTTAGTCTGAATAATGAGACAATTTTATATCTATGCAGTTATTGGACTCAATTCACAGAAATCTGACTACTAGTTTATGTGCTCTGGAAAAGAGATCAGAAATGGCTTTTTTGTGGAATCTTGACTAGCTCAAGAGTAAAAATGAAGATACAGACATCCTGACTTCTTAATAAAATGAAAGGAACTGACCTGTCATTCAACAAACTTCCCTACAGAATAATAGAGTCAATTTTATTGATGATATTTTAGCTCTTGAGCAGCCCATGATATACGTACTGTGGGTTCTTCAGAGTTTCACACAAAAGAATCTTTACTCTTCTGTTGGCCCATATTCTATGAGCTAACTCCAATCGAGGAACAAAAGAGGTGTTTCTTTGAATAGGGTATTTGCTTTCTTTAATCAGGCTATGTGGGTCATGATAACTCTGTCTGTAAATATACAGGGTCTCCTCCAGGTCGCTTGGCAGAAAGCACTTGATATGCTCTTTGCAGACTGTAGCTCCAACTGGCTATCAGGTAGAAAAGGAGTTTGTGGATGACCTTTCATGTGTTCCTGATTAGAAACAGAACTTCAGCCTGTTCTGATTTTACCTCTACCCTTCCTGTGACTTCCTGGGGTACCCAGTGCCACTAATTCCGGAGCTCTGAATCTGAAGAACAAAGCAAGTTGCTGCTTAGCTTTCTTTCTTATGAAATGAATTGTTTTCTCATGTACTAAATCAGTTATAAATAATCCTTTTGCTACATAGCATTCATTATTTGCTGTTGTCTTCTTTTCTCCTCTTGCATTTGTCCTTCTGTGCTTTCTGTTTCTTTTTATTTAGGAATCTATATGATTTTATTCAATATTGGAAAGAAATAAAGGCAAATAATTCAGTCTCTTCTTCCTAATGTTGCTTAATATAGTAACACTTACAAACTCATATTTATTAACTTAACTCTTACAAATTCATATTTATTGAACTTTTCCTTGAAAATGCTTTCCTTCCTTTTCATGCATAAATGTCTTTCTGTAATCCTAAATCATGTTCATCACTCATTCAAAACTATTGTATGATTTTATCTTTAATTTTTAAATACACCTGTACTTACTAGTATATGTATGTTCTTCGCATATTAGGCCAGTACTTAAACATCAATTGTTGAATAATTATTTACTATTGTTCTACAATGCTTTAGCTATTATTTTTCAATTCCTATAAATGTTAGAATCTGGTTAGTAAGGCTTTTCCTAAGTTTTACAGATGCATTGTTTTATCATAAAAGCTGTAACATAGTCTTCCTTCATAGATTGATATGGTGGTTTTTTTCTAAAAAATAAACAAAAACAAATCTTTGTCTGTTTGGGGGTTTTTTTTGGTGGGGGACCAGAAATGAACTCAAGACCTTGCACTTGCCAGGCAGCTGCTTGTGCTGCTCAACTATCTCCCCAGGCCTACAAAACCAAATCTTAAAAGTTATATTTCCTAGAAAGTGAGTAAGATAATCAGGTGTTAAATATGCTTTCATTCTGTTTTACAAACACAAAGCAGGGCC
The DNA here is from genome assembly GCA_004027165.1 of Ctenomys sociabilis. Classification (NCBI taxonomy): domain Eukaryota; kingdom Metazoa; phylum Chordata; class Mammalia; order Rodentia; family Ctenomyidae; genus Ctenomys; species Ctenomys sociabilis. Next base: position 12,452 of record PVKA01032398.1, read on the forward strand.
AGCCAAATAGGATTAAAGTGCCTGCAAACAGATGCAGGGGCCAGGGATTTGATCCCTGGGCCTGATGTGTGGGCCCCACCCCCGAAGTGCACTGAGATGGCAATTGAGACTAGTCATGGTGGCATGTGCCTGTAATCCCAGCTCTTGGGAGGCTATAAACAAGCAATCACTATGGGTCTGATCTAGTAATGAAATCCTGAACACCCTGTAGACCCTTCCCTAAAAATACCCCCCCAAAAAAGAACACAAAGGGAAATTTTCATTCTAAAATCTAGCTGATCTGAAACGATTTATTTTTAATTAATTAATGTACTTGTTTATTGGATACAGGGTTGCTGAGAAGCTCAGATTCATAGTGATCTCCTGTCTCAGCCTCCCCAGCGCTGGGATTGCAGGTATGCAGCAGGATGCCTAGTTTCAGTGGCCTGTACAGTCTGAGGATTGCATGGCATGTGGTACCAAGGATCAAACCTGGGTCCTTGCGCTTGCCAGGCAGGCACTTAAACCACCAAGCTAACTCCCCAGACCCTGAAACTAACAGTTTAAAAAAATGCAACCTTCATTTGGAATTTGATGAACTCATTTGCAAATGTTTTACTGAGTGGAAAAATAGTGAATTCAGCATAATGGGCAGTTACTTGGTGCTTGGTGCTCTTAGAACACATGGAACCTTTCATTGTTACATTTTCTCTTAGTCATTCAAGTTCACAGGTTTTAATTTCACTTGAAATTTTTGTTTAATTTCTTTCCCTATATTAACCCCGAGTCAAATATTTCTTGAACTCTGTGACAGAACATACTTGCAAGGCTGACATCCACATTAGAAGTTTCAAAGGGGGTTAGGAGAAAAACAGGAGAGACAGCGCTGGGAACTAAACTGTGTCCTCCGAAGCTCAGAGGGTGCAGGTTGCATTAGCCAGCCTTTCACCGGTGTGAGCAGATAGCCAATGAAAACAACTCAGAGGGATGTTTTTATTTGGGGTCACCGTTTATGGTCTGGTCAGCTGTCTCCACAGTGGAACTTCAGGGTGAAAAGGCCCAGTGGGCGGAAGCTGCTCACCTCAGGGCAGCCCGGCTGGGAGCAAGAGAGCAGGCAAGAGCCAAGAGGAAGGGGCGGGTGGCCTCAGGAAGCGCCCGAAGTCACCTCGTGCCTGTCCAGACAGGCACATCCAGAAATGGGCTGTACTAAGGTACACCGCTCTCGTGCCAAGCAAGGTTAACAATTACAAACCCTTAGCGCCCAATGAGCCCCTAATGGTCACTGGGCCTTTAAGGAAGTAAATAAGGTAAAATGAGATCAAAGGGACAGTGGCACAATATAACTGATGCATTTACAAGAGGAGTGAAAGACCCCACAGACGCACACAAATGTAGAGGAAAGGCCCTGTGAGGTCACAATAAAAAGGCAGCCGTCTGTAAGCCAAAGAGATGGGCTTTCAGGACAGACCGAGCCTGCTGGCCCTGCTACTTGAGCTTCATCTTCTAGAAAAGCATGGAAAAGAAATTTCTGCTGTTTGAATAACTGAGACTATAGTACTTCGCTAAGACAATCCAAGCTAAGTAACAGAGATGAATTGATATAAAGGATCATAGATCTTTCAGTTTCATCGAGCTCATCCAGGGAAGGCATTATTGTATTTTATTTCTTAAGAACAAATGCTAAGTACAATCTACTAGACCAATTTCATGATCCCTACATGACTCACAACACAAGTTTTTCTTTTTTTACAACTCTGGTTTTCATTACTTTTATTTATTGTACCACATGAAAAACAGGAGGTCATAGGACAAAGAAGAAGATAAAGCAAAGAACAACGGACTGCTCAGGAGCTCTCAGGAGACATCCTGGTGGCGGGGTAAGGATCTTTAGCCAGCAGGGTCGCTGACATGAGCAGAGCATTTGCCTGGACTGATGCCCTGCTGCCTAGGACAAGGTTCTCCTCCGGCTTTGTGCCTTTGATCACACTTGCAGCCGAAGTGAGCCACTCTTTGTTATCTATCTCAGTTTACTAACAAATACAGTTGCAATGGCTCCCGCCTAAAATCAGATGTTAGATTAAACCAAATTAGATGTGAAGCTGTCTGAAAAGCCAAATTTAACTGCATGTTAAATTGTAATATTCATTTGTATTATTATTATCATCATTATTTTATTTTAGGGAAAGGTGTACAGAGTGTTCAGGATCTCCCTACTAGATGGGACTTGTAATGATCCGCCTGTTTACAGCCTCCCAAGAGCTGGAATTACAGGTGTGCACCACAAAGCCCAGTCTCAATTGCTGTCTCAGCGAGCCCCTGGGGGCAGGGCCAACACAGCAGGTCCGTGGGCTAAATTGTAATATTTAATGATTCATAATTATCTTCTTTCAGTATTTCCTCTTGTCAAAATAGTTGCCAGAAAGTAATCATAAGAGTAAGGACAAATAGCTATAACAAATATATGATTTATTAGGTTTGGAAAACTACCAATAGAGCATTTTATTATTTGATATTAATTTTTTAACAAAGAACAATCAATTGAATACATTAGGTGATTTGTAAAAATCTGAATGTCATCTGATTCTGGACCAATAAGTCTGTAGAATCAAGTTAGTTGGATTTTTTTTCTATACTATGGCTTACTATTTTGTTTATTATAAAGTAACATTAACAGTATAGATGTTAGAAGATCAGAGGAAAAATATATTTAGAAAACTGCAAAAATCACTAAAATTTTACCTCTCAGAATAAGGACCACTAAGGTTAGGTTTAGTCCTGGCAGAAAGATGAGGGGAAGGAGATGGGAAGGGGACAGCAGAGTGGCCTAGGCCATCGGCTCCTCACACAGCCTCAGGTCTTCAGTGGAGCTCCTGCTCTGATATCACTAGCTGAAAGGGTTATGCTTCTCATGGCAACTGTGACAGAAAGTGGGATTAAAGGGGCTGGGGCTGGGAAAGGGACTGCTGGACTTGCCACAGTAGCTGGTGCCCAAGAAAGCTCTGGACTCCTCACCAGCGCAGTGTTCCACAGTTTCACTTGATCCAATCATCTTTACGTATTTATGTTAATGTATCTTCCTTTGCTGTGACTTTGCTTGGCCCATCTCTCTTCCATTAGAGTCCTGGGTAACTGTCAAATTTCCTGCAATGGCCACATCTAGACAAATATCTAGACAAGTCATGGACTATGAAATCAAGAGTATGCACAGGAGTGTGGCTGGAAGCCCGCGCTTATTCCACATGATAGCCATAAGTACTAGTCTTATTTCTCAAGAATTAATTCTCCATTCCTTCATCACTTCCATAGCATCTAGTACTTCAGATTCATAGACATTTATTGTAGTACAAAGTGCACACCAGGAGCCAGGTGTGTTGTATTAGCTCCTGGTGTGCACTGTTCAACAGTATCTGTTGAACAATGAAAGGGCTAAGTTCTTTTTAACTTTAACTCTTCCAGTTCAGTCAAGTTTCCACTGGTATTTGCTAATCTTTGTTTGCATTATGTTACAAATTATAATCCTCCCTGGGATGGAATAAATGATATCATAAATAATTTCTATGAATTATTTTATCATTAAGATAGAGTTGACTTAGCTATTAGAGCACTTGAACAACCTTAGCCAAAAAATTATACAAAACCATTTCTATAGATATTTAATCTGTTTTTTAGCCAAAGCAATACTGTTGCTTAAAATAACATAAAGTCATACATAATGACCAGTGCAAACTGCCTACACCTGTGCTTTGAGCCTATAAAAAGGCAAGCTTAACTAACATTTAAGCATGTGTTAAACCTTGCCCATGTTTTTTCAAAATTAATGAAAATGCAAACTTTGCATGGAGCCAAATCTCTGAGCGTGACTCTGCCAAGAAAAATAGATATTTGAAGAGTAAAAGCAGGTGGGATACAAACGCCTTCCTAAAATGCACTCAGTCATAACCTTCTCAGTAACAGCACTATGAGACTTAATTGTCGCAACCCTGCAATTATATTTTCATACCAAGGATGCAGCCCATGCTAACAAAATCTTATCTCTAATGGCCTGTAATTCACTGTCACTCAGTCAATTAACAAGAATATCTATGATAAGTGCTTTCCATAAGTGCTAAGTCGGTAGTGGCTTCAGAAGAGATGGATTTTTCACTGAGGTCTTGAAGGCTGAATAGGTGTCCATCAGTCAAGATATGCTGAGAAAAGCAGTGTAACCAGAGAGTAGGGTCTATGCTGATGACACCACCGCATGAGAGAGAGGCCTTTCATGGCATAACTTTGGACTCTTGCCTATCTTAACATAACTTTTCCTCTCCTATAATTATATCATATAAAATGTTCATACTCAACTTTTAGCTCTAAACTCCCAGAATCTTCACAGAAAACTCATTCAACTGTTAGCCTCAAAGCCACATTCAATCTTTGAGGGAAAAAAAAATCTTTGAGGGACAAAATTCAAGCAGCCTTCTTCATTAATTTTTCCTTATTTCTTTCCCTTACCTGTGTACAAGACCTGTCCCTTCCTTGTGTCTCTTAGTTCTGTACTTCAGGAATCTGTCTTCCTACCTGCAAGTCTTCCTGCCTACCACCTTAAGACATGGCTTTGGCCTCATTATTGTGAATCTTTGTAGCATAAAACTGCCTGAATCAGAGTAAAGGCAAAAAATGTTACCTAGTCAGTGAAATTATTTACTTATGGAAACATTGTATCTATGCTAGATGTATGAAGGAGCCTTATCAAGGAATGTCATTTCATATCAAGTGTATCATTTCACCTTCAAAAAGTGCTTCAGCATCCCCTATGAAAGCTCAGAGCTGTGGTTCTTCTTTGCCCTATAGTTAGTCTATAAGGAATGAGAGTGTCTATTAAAGTATATGAAGAACTGGCCAAATAGCTCAGTGGATTAAAATACCTACAAGCAAGCACAGGGTTTGGGAGTTCAATCCTTGGGACTGCCATGCCAGCCCTACCCTGAAGGCACACTGAGACAGCAATTGAGACTGGGCGTGGTGGTGTGCTGTAATCCCAGCTCTTGGGAGGCTCTAAATAAATGGATCACATGAGTCTGATCTAGTAGTGAGACAAAGAACACCCTGTAGATCCCTCCCTAAAATACCAAAATAAATAAATAAATAAATAAGATAAAGTATATGAAAATTATGAGTCTTTTTATTGCTCTGATATATGGGAATGACTTGAAAGACTGAATAGTAATATAGTTACACAATGCCAGCTATCTTTTATATATCACTCATGTTATATTTAGTGGTAAACCTTCAAGTTCATATCTATAAGCTTTATTAATACACTCTGGAGTAGCCTTTAAGAACAATTGCTTAATTTTCCAAGCAAGCTATTTTTAAAAATTAAATATTACATGCCTACCTAAGTGTAGTGGTACATACCTGCAATCCCAACACTCTGGGAGGTTTGATGCAGGAAAAACACAAATTTCAGCCCAGCCTGGGCAAAGTAGTAAATCAGCAAGACACTGCTTCACAATAAAAAAAAAAAAAAAAATTTACAAAGGTCTGTGAAGGTAACTTAATGTGAAGGCTCTGGGTTCAAGTATCATAATCACTCAATCACAATTACACATTTCCTTTAAAATAAGTCAGAATCTTCTAAACCACCTCCTTGTGCATTTCAGAAATAAGTATTGTATCATGAAAATATATATATTACGTTACATATATGTATATAAATACACACATAGTAAGTTTTAACACATTATGGAAGAGATACTTCAACACAGTGGTCGTAAAGATATGTCTCCATGGTTACAATTTTAAAATACACCCTATTTCTACCTGCATTAACACCTCCAAGGCAATATGAGTTCCTGTTTTTCTTAATTCCTGTCATTTAATGACTCTGCTGTCAATGTATCTATATTATGTAACATGCTAGTTTGGGGGCTAAGGTGTATAGAAAGAAAGATACCACTGGATTCCTCTCTCTCTCTCTCTCTCTCTCTCTCTCTCTCTCTCTCTTTCTCTCTCTCTCTCTTGCTGATATTTTCAGTACCAAGAATTGGATTTCAGACCTTGTGCTTGCCTGGAAGGTGCTTATGCCACTGAGATATATCCCCAGCCCTCTTTTTCAGTATCATTAGATCTATGGGCATTTTTTCTTCACAGAATAATATGGTTGTATTAGACACATTTATATTGTTGTAGGGAAATACCTGAGGTTTCTAATATATAAAGAGAAAAGGTTTCTTTTAACTCCTGGTTTCAGAGACTCCACTGAAGATTGGGCAGCTGCAATGGGCTATGCTGAGGGCAGCGTATCATGACAGGACAACATGACAGCAAACTGCGTATGCTATGAACCAAAAAGCAGGCAAAGAGGACAGATTCACCTTCTCATAAAAGTAGTAGATATTTTATTTCAAGTTTTCAGGTATGGCTTAACATTCAACCCTTCCAGGACATGGGCCCAATAACCTAAAGACTTCCCAGTAAGTTCCCCACAATATCTCCCTGAAGACCAGTCATCAGACATCCCATCTTAATTGGGGATATTCACCTAAACAATAATGATGAGGAATCAAATAAATTAATTTTCTAATATTAAACCATATCTGCAATCTTGAAATAAAATGTCTACTGATAGATTTTTGATGGTGTCACAGCTGGGAAACAGGCAGAAGGAAAAGGGGAAAGAGGCTTTATTATCTTTGAGGACATGGAGAGAATCTGGGGAATATAAGGGATTTTCTGAGTTAGAACAAAGGGAGGCTGAGGCTTTTATGTCCATTTTCCAGGGGTGAAGTTTGAGGGGGATGCTTAGATATACCTGAGAAGCTAACTGGGGTCTTCCTTGAGGTGGTGGGAGAGGTGAAAGGAAACTGTACCTGGGGCTGAGTTGAAGAAGAAGGGGGAATGTGGTCTCTGGGAAGATAAGCTGTTGTTTTAAGGGCTTCAGCCACATTAGATGAGCGCAATAATAATTCAGCAATTCATATTAGGGCCAGAACCTATCGTCTACTACTTTTGTGCCTTAAGAGTTTGTATGTTTATTCAGAAATAAGATTAATGTTGCGCACTTTTAACCAAATTTTATTACTAATACTCAGTTATCAATTTAAATATAAAACTACCTCATTAAAAATAAAACTGCCCCATTTATGAAAATAAATAAAAGTAATATGTCATGCTTACATAAATGAGCAAGTGAAATTAATTCTGGATTTCTGAGGCTCCTCAAAATCAAGAGATTCATCTATCAAAAAGCATGATGTGCTTTCGCAAAGCTTGAACCCCCACCAAGAAGTCTGACCCTGCACTTCTTTTTAAATTTTATGTAAACTTAAATCTTTTGTATGACATATCATCTAAATTAAGATATGTCATACAAGAAAGAAAGATTTCTTTCTTTCTTTCAGGCAGAGTCTATAGTGTGTACAGGGTCTCACTATGTAGATTGGACTCAGAGTGATCTTCCTGTTTTCAGCTTCCTAAGTGCTGGGATTAAAGGCGTGTGCCACCATGCCTAGTCTCAATCACTGTCTCAGGGAGCCCTGGGGCAGAGCCAACATGGCACAATGAGGATCAAACTTTGGCTGGTGTGCTCTGCCTAAGCAGGCACTTTAGTCCGTTGAGCTATCAGGCCAGCCCTGATATGTGCTATTTTCATCACTTGTGAAAATAAGTTGTATGCTTGATTATTTTATTTATAAAACTGTAGACAGAAGTACACTTACAGGCCACAGAATTAGTAAAACAAACAAACACTTAAACACTTAATGATTCTCCTTATAACTCATGAAGCTCAAGATAAAAGTTGAGCTCTCACTTTACTTGGCTCTGAAATTAATGTTGCCATTGTACTGAATTCCATTGTGTGCCACAAAGCTGAGCCTCAAGATGTAGCATTATATGGCCACAAATTGGAATTATTTGACATCTGTCAATAAAATAACATTGCCGCCTACTAAAACACTTTGGCTTTGTGTCAAGTCTGAGGTCAGAATTTGTGAGAATGACACAGTCCTGCTTCTTGCCTGCTTATTGCTGTGTCCTGAGGCTGCAGCAACCAGAGGTCTGGTACTTTGCATTGAAAGGTCTCACAGTTTTAGCAGATAACACTCTAATTTTTCCTTCTTTAACTCAAAGGTGTACTGTTTCTATTAAACTATACACTCCCTTGAATTATTATGAATTTGTTTTCTGCCACGTTATTACCAAATGAAAAGTAAGAAAATGATGGTTTATTATACATTTGAATTAATCTTTATTCAATAATAAAAAGCATAAATATATTTAATTTTCTTTACTGCTGCTTAGATTGTATTATGCAAATCTTAAATACTATTTGAAACTTAATTGTTACACTTAGCATGAGCAACCCACAAGGAATTTCCTTGTTGTATGCGTCTCAGAATCTTCAGTGACCTATGTATTTAACATGGTGTAATAAATATGTCAAAAGAAAAAAATGAATGAATCTGGAAACTGAATCATTTGAAACCAAGACATTCTTAAGACTACTTCAATATTGTGATTTAGTACTAATAAACAAAAATATTTGGTCTGCACTACTGTGTTGACAGATCGTTGGCTGGTTCTCTGTGAGAGAATTTGCAGTTGGACATACTAGCACAGCTAAAGGAAAGCAAATCTCATAGGTTTTCAGTTATACCTTTCTGGGATTGCCTGGGAGAACAGAGCAACTTCATCATTCAGTTTTCTTTACTGTATCTTAAAATTAAAGTTTATTGTGGTTATTATGACTAACCATCTGGGTTTTATCCAACCACTTAAAGACAATAAAGTCTGCTGAATGCAGACCTTATTTCAAGGGGGAAAAGCCCTTCATAAAAAATATAGAAAGTTTGAAAACACTACCCAACAGGCCGTTGAATCCCAGGAAAGTCTTGTTAAAAAAATGGTCAAAAGACAGAGGCCACAAAAGGACCATGGTTCCTCAGAGACCAGCACAAAAGATACACAAGGTGAACCTGGGCCATTTTGTTGAAGCAGAAATGAAGAAATCTATTACAGATTCATTGAAGATACAGCAAAAGTACTTAGGAAAAGTTGAGAAGTCTCCCACTGGGACCAAAGATGGAACAGTCTGAGTATCTAAAATAAGAGATTCAGTAAAGCATGAGGATCTCACAGGATGTACACAAGTGCACACACACACACATCACTGTCTTCATTGGTCACCCTTGGAAGATGTGAGGTAAACTACTTTAATATTATAAAAAAAAAAATTGTGGTACAGGGAATGAGCATTTGTCTTGACTTTCTTTTATGAGCTGTACCTCAAGCTGTACCCCAAAGTAATATAAAAGTTGATAAAGAAAAATGGAAATTGTTCATATGGAGCAATTGTATCTAGGAGATGAACAAGGAAGGACAGGAGTGCTGTAACCACCATGCTAACGCTTATAAACTGGTGTTAGAATGCTGAGAAAAGGCCACAAACACCACAGCATGTGAGATAGGCATTCCTGCCTCCTCATAGTAGATGTGCAGGCTGATTTTGCACCTGATCAGGCCTTCAGACGGGCTGCCCGTGTGCAGGACACATGGGAGAAGAAAGAACATGTTAAATACCCTTGGGGTGCATGGCAGCATGCGGTAGGCAAGTTCTTTTTAAAGTTGGGTCCTGTAGGTAAAGGGGCTGCAAGCTGTTTGGGATGTCTTTATGGTGAGACAAGTAGCTTGTGTGCGCAGGAGAGCTCACTAGGTCTCGGTGGCGCTCTGGGACAGCCTGCGTCTGACACATGCTCTCTACCACAGAGCTATGCATGGAAGCCCCAGCCCCTGCCAAATTATGTGTCTATGTCTACCCAAGGAGGAAAACTTAGAGCTTAGACAGGACATTAGAATTATCTGCTAATTGACACATTATATTTTATGATAATTTCAATAATTAAGCTATAAAAAATGCTACAATACAGGGGTTGGGGAGATGGCTCAGTAGAATAAGCGCAACAGCCTGAGTTCAAACCCCAGTTCCACCAAAAAAAAAAAAAAAAAAAAAAGACGACATATAAAAAATTCTGAGAAATTTAAAAACTCACTAGGTATTTAATGATATTAATGAACTGCTACATTGGTAGATGGAATGTAAGGACTGTGGCAGTATTATTTACGTACTTCAGAATGTTGCTAATGAAATGATATTGTGCCTATGATTTGTTTCAAAATTATATGGAGGAATGAAAAAGGAAGCTTAGACAGGGGACAAGTGCTGCTGTTTTTAAGTGGGGTGATACACATATGTATTTTCATTGTGTTATTTCATCTGCTATTGTATGTTTTGACATTTTCCAAAATAAAAGTTTAAAATTAAAAAATGAGATAAATTTTAAAGGAAAATAAATTAATGTTATTTTTGTAAAACCTAAAATAATGTGGAGGTATTTGTAGAAAGTGAGGGCCAAAACACTACTGTGTAATTTTTAAAGAGGCAAAAAGCAATTTATTTAAACACGTCACTCTTTACGTCAGACGCGAGCTTATAGCTTCTTTGAAAGAAAATCGGCTTTGTTAACATTGAAGTGGAGCTATTGCACAAAGGCATATGCAGAATGTTCTCATAACCCACTGTCATGGGTCCAAGTACGTCCCTCCCAAAACATATGAGAAGGCCTTCACCTGGGATTCCCGCACAAATTGAGAAGTGGAGTCTTCACAGAGGCAATCAATTCCGTGTGAGGACGTTAGTGTCAACTCTACCCTGGTCTCTCTACTGTCCTCGGAAGACAAGGGAATTTATCTCCAGAAACACATGGGAAGAATGCCATGTGCAGAGGAAGGCAGGGACGGGAGCGATGCCAGAGAAAACCAAGGCTGCTGGCAGTGTTTCCAACCCAGCGAAGAGGCCCAGACCTTGCCTTCCCTCAAAGCGCTCTGTGGGAACAAACTTGGCCGACACCTCCGTTTCGGAGTTCGCCCTCCAGAAATGAGAAAGAACTCTCCCGTAAGTCACCTAGATTGTTCTTTGTTTCAGCAGCCCTCTGAGACTTATCCTTTCACCCAGATTAAAAGGACAGGTGCTTCTGTCTACGCACTGAAGGGGGATCTGGGACAGAGTGGGGAAGGGAGGTGGAAAGTGACTGGGTCAGGGGGATGGTGTTGCTGACGTGCTCTGGAGAGGCGGGTCAGGTGGAAAAAGGCCCATCGCGCAGGTGAGACCCAGACGGTGTGTCTCCCAGGCAGGCGCAGCGCCACCCAGCTGCACCACCCAGCCCCTCCCAGAATCTTCCTTCTTTGGAACAGGCTAACCATGGACTGAAAACACAACCCAAACTAAACTTCTCTTCCTTTAAGTTACAGGTGTTGGGTGTTGTGTCTCACCGAGGACAAGGTAACTAAGATAATACTCTTTTTTAAAATAATGTCTCTAACAATTATTGATTTTTTTTTCCTATTTTCAGAACTACAACTTCTGTTTTCATTTTAATCACAATGCTCAAGAATAAATAGCAAAAATATCTGTCATGAAAGGGAAGAAAGAAAGTGCCCAACGCTTGTGCCAAAAACACGGAAACATTTTTCCTGCAGAATAAACCAGAGCTATCAAAAGACCACCATTTAAAAAAAAATGGGCAATTAATTCTGTGGGGACCATGAATACCACAGGTTCTAGTCCTCTGTCTTAATAAGTAGATAATTGACTTCTGAAAGACTAGAATGAAACGTAATATGTTTGTGCATACAAATCCACAAACCAACAAAGGAAGCTTTTCTAACCCTATATTCTTTAATTGTGAAAATAAAATCAGAAAAAGTAGAGAAAGTAGAAAGGAAAATGGGCAACCAAGAAAAATTAGAATAAAAAGACTCAAAGTAGGGGACAAAGGACCTTCTTCTGCTTGACCTCATGCAATCAACACTGTTTACTTTTTGGGGCCTAGGTCTGACGTGGTGCATCCCCAATCCCTCTTCTGGTATCACTAGGCAGTTAATTCTGTGATACAGCTAGAATCAAAGTGAAACAGATCCTGCTCTTCTACAAAATCAAGGAACAGGGAAAAGAAAATGGGGCATTGTGCATCTTGGAGAAATGAGACTAAAGATTGTCTGCAAGACAATGCAAGGATATTAAACTCGATCCCATATAAGTGTATCTGCTGTTCATAGTTTTAAATTCTGTCTGCTGCTCTTGACTCTGCAGCACAGTGCCCTCAGGAGGAAACTGTCATCCTCTCAGCACCTCCTAGCAGCTTTTGTACTTCATAGGAAGTCTTCCAAGATCTTCAGAGTTGCACCAGGGAAATAAACTTAGGAAACAAGGAAAGACTATGACCTCTCCTTCCCTTACCTGGACCCCTGAGCTCTTGAATTCCAAAGCCTGACATTAAATCCAAAAATATTCTGAAATGTTCTAAAGATACATGAAATGAAAATAGGCAGTAAAGGGTATGTATATTTAGAAAACATATGTAAAAATATCTTGATTTTTTTTTAAAAAGTGGTATGTCTTAAAGATAAACACAAGATTTTAACTGAAATGATTTCCTAAAGAGGTTCAGAAATGATGAGTGAGTGCAACTCAAGAATATGATGACAGATGTTCATAAATTCAGTTTCATATTTTTTCCACTTAAAATCAGAGACTAGACTTCTTAAAACTAGGAATCCATTCTTTTCATTATGTGTGAGGTTGGCTGTCTTTTTACCCTGTTATAATCAGGCAATCGAAGATGGCAAGAGCACAGGAGGTACGAGTGGGAGGAGATAGCATTGAGAGAAGGGGCATTTGCAGGGCTTTGCAGGGAAAAGAGAAGGCAATGGTCAGCATGAAGGTCGTTGGGGGTCTCCAATATCTTTACGAGATGCAGCTTTGTCATGGAATCCAAACATTTCTTCTTGTGGACATGATACTCATCACCACCAGGCATAAGCTGGGCCAGTGAACCAACAGTGGGGCAGGATGCCA
>PVKA01032399.1:0-25348 GCA_004027165.1 Ctenomys sociabilis
ATAAACACAATGGATGGTGCATGTTCTTCAGCAACTCGAAATAATTCCCGTACAAGTTTGGGTCCATCACCCAGGTACTTCTGAATAAGTTCAGAGCCAACCACTCTCAAGAAAGTGGCCGAAGTTTGGTTTGCTACTGCTTTGGCTAACAAGGTTTTACCTGTGCCAGGTGGACCATAGAGAATGACCCCCTTAGGGGCTTTATACCCATCTCTTCATAGTATTCAGGATGGGTGAGAGGAAGCTCCACAGATTCCTTTATTTCCTGGATTTGGTTGTCTAACCCATCAATGTCAGCATGGGTTTCCTGGGGGTCCTTTTCCACCTTCATCACTGTGACCAGAGGATCTGTGTCATCTGTCAGCACCCCAATTACAGCATGCACTTTGTGGTTGAGTAGGACTGAGCAGCCTGGTTCCAGCAGATCCTAGTCCACAAATGAAAGGATGCTGACGTAGTGTTCCGAGCCCACAGATGCAGACACAATGGCGTGATTGTCATCAATGATCTCTTCCAAGGTTCCTACTGACATTGGGGTCCCCCTCAGATCATCTACCTCTGACCTTTCCTCCTCTTGCTTTTCTTCTAATGGTTTCATTTGTTCCTGATTTCTAATAAATTCCTCCTCCATGAGAAGATAGTCTTTAATTCTCTCTAACTTGAGGAGTTTTAGACAGCACTGAGGGTGAAGTGTCACCAGTGGCAGTTTGCTGGCAGCATCTGGTCCTTTTGTTTTCTTCTTCTTTTTCCCAACTCTAGTTGGCACAGGAGGTTCATATTTATTTTTCTTATCCTTATCATCCTTCTTACCACCTCCAGGACCATGGCCACCACTCTGACTTTGACCCATCTTGCCTCAGCTGCTCTAGGCACCTAAAACTTCCATTTCTTGTTATATAGGTCTTGCTTTATCCTGGCCTTAACCATCCAGCAGAAAAGTATAGAAACGAGGTATGAAAAGTGAAGCCATGTTGATATGCTGAGCTGTAGAAGGCTCAAGTCATCAGATTCACATTGCCAGTCCTGTGGATTATCCACTACTATTGTGGACTACTGGACTATATTGGATTATTTTGCTGAATTCACAATCCTACACTATTTGGATGGCAATGGAATACCCATCTCTGACAAAACTAAAGAAAAAAAGGTGATATAAGTGAAGGACTATTTTGTATCTGCATATACAAATAGTTGAGATAGATATGTAGCTACTTTCTCTTAATTCAATAAGAAAAAAGATTTGTACTAATAGTGTTCAGACAAGATATCATGTCTGCATCCTGTACTATGAATGACTACTACAAAGACAGCCATATGCAATGTATTAATTGTTATAACTCTCCTACCAAGCTGTTTTGAAGCTGTCTCATTGCAATTTTTTTCTCAATAAAATTAATAAAAAAGAGAAAAAAGTTATATACCAAGATCAAATAGGAATCATCCTAGGGATGAGAGATGGTCCAATGCACACAGGTCAATAATTTTAATAGACCATATTTATAGAGTCAATGACAAATCCATATGGTCATCTCAGCAGATGCAGGAAAAGTGCTCAACAAAAATCCAACTCTCATTTATGGTAAAACCCCTACTGAAAACTGGAAAAGATAGTCTTTATGTCATCCTGATAAAAACAATCCCTGAAAAATTCAAACATTTTTAAAAAATGGGAAAAAATTGAAAGCTTTACCTGTAAAATCAGGAATAAGAAAAGGATATCCAATATCAGACTTTTGTCAATGTCCTGAAACATTAGCCAGAGCAATTATTCAAGAGAAAGAAATAAAGTAAGTTAGGATAGGAAAAGAAGCTACATTATCATTATTCACAGATGACATCATACTCCACATAGAAAATTTTAAAAATCCATGCTGCTAGATTTAATAACCAAGTTAGGTAGTTGATACAAAGTCAACATTCAAAAATCAATAGAAATTCTGGCACACAAATTAAAAATATATTTTGAGAGAAATTAGGAAAACTACACCTTTTACAATAGCACCTTCCAAAAAAGAAACAAATCAATCTAATCAACAAAGTAAAAAACCTTCACATGGATATCTATAGTACTCTATAAAAGGAGATTGAAGAATATACGACAGAGTGGACACATACACATTATTCTTGGGTAGAACAAATGATATAGTAAAGAAAAACATACTTCCATAATTGTTTTATAGATTTAATGAAATCTTGATCAAAATATCAATTACATCACTTACAGAATTACAGAAAACAATTCAAAAATTTATTTGGAACTTGAAGAGACTCCAAAATAGCAAAAGCAATTCTGTGCAGAAAGAAAATGCAAGCTACATCACAATCTCAAACTTGAAATTATACTACAAAGCTACTATGATAAAAATAACATAGTACTAGAAAAAAATACAGACATGAGGATAGATGGAACTGACCAGGAGATACAGAAACAACTCCAGACACACTCAATTGCCTTATCTTTAATAAAGAATCCAGACATTGTCACGGAAAGAAAACCTCTTCAATAAGTGCTTAAACAACTGGCTTTACATTAGCCAAAAATAAACCCATGTCTATCACCATAGGCTCATGTGAAATCAAAGTGGATCAAATACATAAATTTTAAAACAGAAATAATAAATCTGCTGGAAGACAGAATAAGTACAACTCTTTACATAAGTGTAGACAAAACTTTATGAACAAAATCTCAATCACAGAACATATCACATCACAAAGAATGAAACACTGCAATCCTATCACATTAAAGCATTTTCATAGCAAAAGGGACTGTCAACAGACTGAAGAGATAGCCACAGCATGGGAAATAGGTTTTGCCAGCTCGAGCAATCAAACACGTCAGAACCTCAACTTTAAAAACCTTATCCAATACTGAGCATCTTAAATGAATAGTTACATCTCAGATGAAGAAATAGAAACGAAATATGTGAAAAAATGTTCAACCTCACTGGCCACTCATGAGATGCGGATTAAAACAAATGGATATTCCATCTCACTCCATAAAGAAAAGCTATTAATAAGAAATCAACCAATAGCAAATTCTGGCAGGGTAGTGGGGAAAAAATAAACCTTTTCCACTGCTGATGGGAGTGTACACTGGTGCAACCCCTGTGGAAATCACTGTGGAAATTCCTCAAGTACTAAAACTAGTGCTTCTACTTGACCTAGCTAGTCGATTTCTCGGTATCTTCCTGGAAGTTAAAAGCGTTGTACGGCATCCATGTACGCAACACACGGTTATGGCAGCACAGTTGTGAAAGCTAAATCTTAGAAACTGCCCAAATGTTCATCAACAGATGAATGGATAATGACGTGCCTTTTTTCACGACAGTGTCCTTTTTGCTGTAATATTCTGGCACAAAGAAGGATAACTATGAGATTTTTTAAGTAGGTTAATGCATATTGAGACCATTCTCTTACATGAAGTAAATCAGAGACAAATATTTACTTATCACATGATTTCTCTGGGGTGAGAAACCAAAAGGGTGAACAACTACCAAAATGCGTAACAGATACTGTGAAACAGGAAGAATGGCAAGAAATGGCAAGACCACTGGAGGACGCTTGCTAGAGGGAGAGGGAGAGAAAGAAAGAAGGGAAGGGAAAATACAAAGGTGGCTTCTGTAAATAGTGAGGGAAGCAGCACAGAAGAGTAGGAAAGAAATGAGGAAAAGGGAAAGCAAAGCCGTAGCTCGTATTCCACACGATATATATTTATTACCATTATGTGTATCCAAACTCTGCCAGTGATATTCACTTTTTGTAAGTTGCTATTTCCATATAATATATCGTGCCTTCAATAGCTTTTCGGCATTTATTTCTTTATGGTACTAAGGAACGCATATACTTTCTTTACATAATTTTCCTTGTTTAACTGAACTAAATGCTTATGCTACACCATCTACCTTATCATCTTCATCATTTTTTCTTTTAGTTATATTTATGTTATGTCTTATAACTAGAAAACATTTTAAAATAACACGTTTGGCATAATTTTTGAGATCTTACACATTTGAGAATATTTTCATGTAAGAATGATCATGTTTGGGTGTAAAACTTTTAGCAGTTAACTGTTTGCTTCAAAGTGCATATATTAGGGCCGGCCAAATAGCTCAGTGAGTTAAAGAACCTGCAGGAAGGCACAGGGGCTGCGGGTTCGATCCCCAGGCCTGCCCCATCCCTGGGGTGCGCTGAAATGGCAATTGAGACTAGGTGTGGTGGTGCACCCCTGTAATCCCAGCACTTGTGAGGCTGTAAACCAGTGGATCACTATGAGTCTGATCTAGTAGTGAGAACATCCTGTAGACCCTTCCCTCAAGTACAAAACAAAAACACACACATACACACACAAAAAAACCCAAAAACAAACTGCATATATTACTACCTACTACTCAAAAACATGGTGTTTTTCCTTCTTAATTAATGCTATTCTCCTTATTTTCCTTGTTTGATTTTTCTCTATTAATCTTGATGAAATATACTGCCAAGTCCTAAAAGAGTTAAAGTGATCACATTACAGTGACACACACATACCGAAGTTTATAGTACCAGCTTTCATATTAGCTAAACCCTGGAAGTGGCCTATATGTTCATTAAAAGATGGGTAGAAAAATAAAGTACAATATTTATGCATAATGGGGTACTTCTCATCAGACATAATAATAAATGTGTCATTTATAAGAAAATAGATATACCTTAAAACTATACATAATGTTAAGTAAAATAAGTCACACACATAAGGTTTAATGTCACATTATTTCTCTTGTGTGAAAAAAACCATAGCAAAAATGAATAGCAAAATAGGAGACAGATAATAGGAAATGGGGAAATCTCTCTCAAAGGTGAGGGGAACCAGAAGATGGATGGAGAGGAAGGAGTGAATGGGATAGGGGATAACAAAGAATTAAAATGTGGGGCTGGGGAGATGGCTTAGTGGAATAAGCACTTCCCTGGCAAGCACAAGGACTTGAGTTCAATCCCTGGTTCCGAAAAAAAAAAAAAAAGAATTAAGACGCATTATACATAGGTACCAACTCCCCAGGAAGACTGGGATTATTGTGTCCTGAAAACCTGTAATAAGAAGACATAAAATTTTACATCATATTCTCTCAACAATCCAAATGTCAGTTCTTCATTGACTTAGAAGATCATCCAGTCTCTTTCTCCAATGCACAATTAGAAAGGAGTTTAAAGCAAAAACTCACCTGATGCAACTCAGTTTTTCAGAAATAGTGCCTTCCCCTGTCATTGTATTCTGATATCTGATACACAGAGCTCAGAGGCCATATGAAAGCCTACTAGGACGCACTACTTCCAAAGATAATGTTCTATACCTGGCCCATAGAATGTCAAATAACTTGCAGAATATTGCAAGTCTCTGCCAACTCTTCCCCTCCACTCTGCATATGCCTTTGCCTATGCTATTCTCACCAACTGCTGTATATGAATGAACCAAGAAAGAGAGAGGTAGGAATAAAGGGTAATGGAAGTTGCAGGAGTCTATACAAATGCACAGTCCACTTTGCTCCAAAACCCAGTTTTCACCTTAGAATGAATGCTGTAGATCCTGACTCTCTGAATCTTGGGGAAGTTGAAAAACAGGGTGGTTATCTTGAGCTTTATGTGTGCTTTCATATAATTTCATCCAAGAAAGGTACTATAAGAAATGTTGCTTGACAAGGTAAAAACAAAACCAATTGAATTTCTTCAGCCTTTCAGCCTTACAACCTTCATTTTTAAGATGTAAACAAGTAGGTTGAGGAGCCAAGAGATGGCTCAGTGAAAAAAGCACTTCCCTGGCAAGCACAAGGATCTGTGTTCAACCCCCAGTTCTGGAAAACAAAAAATAAAATTAAAAAAAAGTAGGTTGAAATCTGAGCAATATTTATTGTTTACCTACTGGTTATGGACAATAAAAACCAGCTAATTGCACTGAAGCTATCACAAAAAAGCAATGAAATATTCATTTATTTTCAGCAAATGAAAGCAACTTTTTGCAGTTGTATACTTTAAACTTTTACTGGAATATAAAAGTTAACTCCTAATGTAAACTCATTCTACCGTTGAGACTTTCAAAGTCAGCCCCAAAGACCTACGCGGTTAACAGCATCTCCAACCCTTTGGAGTAATCAACAGTGTTGAATTTCAGGGGTAAAAAAAATAAATAAATAAAAACCATTGCTGAAGCTAAGGGCTGCGTGGGGATCTGGCCTTGCTTTAGCAGCCTCAGGTGTTTGGGTCTAGTGAGAGGCAGATGGCTCTGTGATCTCGCACCCTAAGGCAGGAGAACTAGGCCTGGGCATCCCAGCTACAAGGGCGCCTCCCAAGTGGGAAGCTATGGCTCTTATCCCTGCTGCACAGCCCTTCCACGTCATATTTCATTGACTCACAGTTTTCTGAGAATGTCCTAACAGTTTCAAAATGACATTTTTATGTGGCTTAATGCTCCTAATTTGCTACAACTTACTTCTCCACTTGCCTAAACTAAGAACCAGATGGAATACATTCTAGTCAGGCATCCAGACAGTTACTATTTAGGGGATAATGTAGCCTTTAAAATTTTTTCACAGGAGAGTAAGAGCCCGATTTTAGTACTTTCTACTCAAAGGACAAAATTTATGCCAAGATAAATTTTAGCCCCCAAAATTATCTTTTAGTCGGAAATGTTTTATCTTGGTTTTAGAGATTCATTTAGTTTACTTATATTTTCTAGTAGCAGTTGGCCAGCATGCAAAATGAGATATAAACATTTGGCAAAGCATATAAACAGAGACCTTGATCTACTGTAAAAAAATTGAACCCCAGTCACAGTAGAAAAATATAGTTATGGAAGTTATATTTATGAGGAAGAGAAGACAACATTCTTAAACATATTTCTGCTAAATCAATTTTAGCAACTAATGTAATTTGAAGTAAGTAACTTCTGGGAAAAAGTTTTCTAATGGATTTCTGATAGACCAAAAACCAAACTTGACGTCTTTTCAGTTGGACACAGCAGCCTTTCCCACTCATTACTGTTTGGTCTCATAGTGTAATTAATTTTTATTCTTTCACTTCTTTATAGTTTTCTACATACTTCTTTTTTTTAAAAAAAAAAATCATTCTTGGTAAGGATTTTTGCTATTTGCTTTTGTTTTTACCCTATGGAATAAAATAAACCCAAAATTTAAAAAAGATAACTAAGATAATTATCCCACTGGTTTCTATTAGTTCATTCAAATGAATGGTTTGTACTTTTTTATGTATTTAGTACAGGGTCTACAGGGCCTCAATACACAGATCGGACTTGTAGTGATCCTCCTGTTTGCAGACTCTCAAGCACAGGAATTACAGGTGCGCTTCGCTAAGCCCAGTCTCAGCTGCTATCTCAGCACGTCCTTTGGGGCAGAGCTGGCAGATTGGCGCTTTGATTAAATTTTCATGCCTATAATCTTGTAATCTGAGGAACAACTTTAAAGATAACAATATGCAATATAATAGCCATTGTTGATTTCCTATTGTCTTGTTTGTAAATTCTGTATCATTGCTTCCTTGTTTTTCTTCTCTTTAAAATAAAATTTCAAAAAACAATGAAAAAACCATTCTTGATTTCCCCATATCTTTGTGAATGCTCTTGCTCACTTTATGATATTCATTTCTTTCTCCTTTCCCATTCCTTATTTGCAGATATGCTTCCTACCATATTCTTTTGCTCCTGTTTTGCACTCTGTTTGTAACATAGAAACAAAAACTCTCTCATCTGATCAGGTAGGCTCAAGCACTGTGCACTGTCTATACACACACTTCAAGTTACTCTCTTCTAAACAATAATTCTGAAGTTCTGCCAGGCTGCTTATATTTTCATCTCTAAACCTAACAACCAACAAAAATAACAATTGATAAATTGCTTGGTTTTCCATTAAACCTGACTTCTCCTCTAATTTTGTGTGTACAGGGGATATCTTATCACTTAAACTAACAATTGAGGAATTACTTTTCATTCTATCTTACTATTCACATCGAACATGATACTGCTTTCTGAGGGATCTGACTTCTTTAATACATTGCTACATATCTTACCATTTTACAACTCACAAGACCCACACAGGTTTTCCTTTATTCACACCCAAACAGAACCATAAAGTATTCTTACCTGTATTAGGTGCATTATTACTGAACTTACAGAGCTAACAAGAATTACTGAATGTTGTGAATAACTGAATGGATTAAAAACTTAGGTAACGAAATGAAATGGAAACATTTCTAGAAAGACATAAACTACTTAAGCAGTCAAGAAGTAGAAAATCAAAACATATCAATAACTACAAAGAGATTGAATTAATGATTTCAAAACTTCTTCCAGAGAAAAACTCAGACCAAAAAGGCTTCATTGATAAATGTTAAAAGACATTTGTATAATGATTTAAAACAAATTTTCAGTTTTTTTTACCATGTAGAGGAAGAGAGAAACTTCCAATTTGATGTGCGAGGTCAGTAATATCTTGATGCAAGAACCAAAAAAAAAAAAAATAGCACAAAGAAAGAATATAACAGATCCATATCTCTTACAATTATAGTCACAAAATTCCTCAGCAGGTCTGGAAGGACTGCACAGTGGTTCAGTATTTACCTAGAATGTGTAAGACAGAGGCTCCATCCCCATCATTGTAAAAAAAATCTACTATAGTGTGGAATGTAAAATCTGGCATAATTTAAAAGGAATTGCATGATTTTAAAATAATAAATTTATCTCAGTAGTGTAAGGTTGGTTTAATATTTGAAAATTAAAATAATACAACATATCAATGGAATGAACCAAAAATTCACATAGTTATCTAAACAGTTATACAAAAAACATTTGAAAAAGTTAAAACTCCTTTGTGATTAAAAAAAAAACTCAACAAATTAAGAATAAAACGGTACTCACATCATACTTAACAGTGAAAACTGTTTCCCCAAGCAAAATAAAAATATAGAATTATTTCCACTCCTATTTGAGAATGGACTGAAGACTTCAGTCAAGGAAGTCAGGAAAAAGGCATAAAGAGCAATAATGCTAAAAAGAATGAAGTGACCTCATAAGAAACATAAAGTACATGTGTTGGTATATAGGTCTTGCTCTATCTAGGTCTTAACCATCCCCAGCAGAAAAGTATAAAAATGAAGTATACGCCACAGGGCCATAATAACAAGTTGAGCTGTAAATGGCTATGGTCGACAACTTTTTCAGATAGCTCACTATTGTTGTGGAATGCTGGACTGTGTTGCATTGTGTCGTCGAGTTCAGGCACCTAAATTGGTTGAGTGACAGTGGAGTGCCCATCTTTGACAGGTGTAGACAAAGGAAGGGGTATAGAAAGGAAGAATCATGATGTGTGTGTATGGACAGTACAGTTGGGAAGATAACGCCGTGCTTCTACATAATCCTATGAGAGGCAAGATTTGCAGTAATGGTGATTGGACAGGATATTCTGTCGGCTTCTAGTACTATGGACAACCACTAGGAAAATAACAAGGTAGAAAGTATTAATTATTGAATCTTTGATGTAACTCAGGTATAAAAAATAAGATATGTAAACAGCTACACTCTCTTAATTTACTGATAAGAGACATCTGCTATAATAATGTCTATAAGTATAATATCATGTATGCACCTTCTATGATACCAAAACATTATGAAACAGTTTGCAATGTATTAATTTATTGAATCCATCCTGTTAAGGTGTTTTAAAACTGTCTCACTGATATTTATACTTCAATAAAAAAACTAAATAAATATTTAAAAAATAAAATAAAATAATTATTTGCCCTAAAAAATAAATAAAAATAAAAAATAAAAAGAACAAAGTGACACTGACTACATCTATGTGTCAATGATGCCTTACAGTGATTCCAGATCTCGGTATATAGTCACTATATATGGGCCTATTAAAAATTGTAAAAGATTGCTCACAGCATCAGGATAATAACCAAAGAGTGAGGGCCAGCCAAATAGTTCAGCAGGTTAAAGCACCTGCAAATAGGTACAGGGGCCACGGGTTCGATCCCTGGGCCTGCTACACCTGCCCTGCCCCCTGGGGCATCCTGAGACAGCAAATGAGCCTGGGAGTGGTGGTATGCACCTCTAATCTCAGCTCTGGGAGGCTGTAAACAAGCAGATCACTACCTACCCATTCAGGTAGTGAGACCCTGAACACCCTGTAGACCCTTACATAAAATACAGAAAACAAAACAAAACGAACAAAAAAAAAACCAAAGAGTGAAAATAAGTCACATGTCTCCAAATTGACAAAAGCAGCGCACATCATATCATTTGGCATGAAATGTAAAAAGTGATCTATGCTTTCTACAAAGCAAAGTTTGAAAATATGGTAGATGAAAGAAGTTGCGACTGTTTGTGTGAGTGCACTATTATTTAAATTGTGTCTTTAACAGGAAAATCTATCAAAGCAGAAAGTAGATTAATAATTGTGTAGAGCTGATGTAGCCC
Source organism: Ctenomys sociabilis (assembly GCA_004027165.1). NCBI lineage: Eukaryota > Metazoa > Chordata > Mammalia > Rodentia > Ctenomyidae > Ctenomys > Ctenomys sociabilis. Next base: position 10,466 of record PVKA01032399.1, read on the forward strand.
ATTGGGAACAACAGGAGCGCTGTGCAGAGTTTTTATTGTTTTTGATGTTTTCGAGTGGGATTGGTGGCGAAACTTTTAAAATTGTGTGAGGGGGTCAGGACTCTGCACCGAAAGCCATCAAGTGGTACGTGTTAGTGGGTGTGTTGAATGCCTGTGAATTGGATCTCAGTAAAATTGTAAAGAGGTTTGCAAAGTGAAAAAGCTACATGTTTAATTTGCATGCATCTGACTGGGTGAAAGTGGGAATATTTTTATGACTACAAGCCAGCATCAATTTTTCTAAGCAGCTGTCAGTTAAAGAGCTCAATTTACATTTCTGTTATTACTGTTTGTTACTGATTTTTACTTCTGTGCACTAAGTACAAATAATTTTATCTGTGAATGCAATAAGATATCATTTTGCAGTTGTTATTTTTCCTGTTATTTTGTTGTCTTATTTACAGCAATGTTGGGCTGTGTGAAAAATCTTAATATGTATAGCTAAGTAACAATCTTCATGGATTTCTTGACTTATAGCCTGCCTAAAAAGACCTTTTGTAAGATTAAAAACTCACTCCATATATTCTTCTATTATTTTTGAAACTTTATTATTTCTGAATAAATTTTAATCTACCTGAAATTTGCCTTGAAATGATATATTACTAGTTTCATATTGTCAGACTGATATTCTTATGTGACTTACCTAATTATTTCTCTTTTATCCACTAATATACTTCTTTTTTATTATCCACTAATTTGAATACATAGAGTGAACTACATTTGTGCACTGACATAGATCTCCATTGTACCCTTTGATCTTTTTTTTTTTTTTGTACCAGGCATTGAACGCAGGACCTTGCACTTGCCCGGCAGGTGAAGCATGTCCCCAGCCCTAGTCATTTCAATTGTGCTGCCAATTTAATTGTCCTTTGCTTTGGAACATTCTTTTTATGTAGTTTCATTATTCTTTAATCTGGGAAAACAAGTCATTTTTATTTCTCTTCTTTGTGTATGTGTGTGTGTGTGTCTGTGTGTGTGTGTATGTATATGGATCCACATAAACATACAAATATTCTCTTTCTAAATGTTGGAACTACAGAAAACTGCTAGATTATGAGAAAATTAATATCTTTATAGCATGACATTCCTAACATAATACAACTTTACAGGCTAAGGAGATGGCTCAGGGGAATAAGTGCTTCCCTGGCAAGTACAAGGGCCTGGGTTCAATCCCCTGTTCCACCAAAAAAAGAGAAAGAAGGAAAAAGAAAAAAGAAAGAAAGAAAAGGATACAGATTTTCACATATTGAAGTCTTAAAATTATTTCTCAGAAATTTCATATTTTCTTATGAAATGTAAAACATTTTCCTTTGTTTTACATATTGTACCTAAATATTTTAGTTTTTTAAAATATTTTAGCTTTATTGTTAACTATTTTTTCTGTTTTATTAAATAGAATTGTATGAAATCATAGGTCAAAAAAGGAGGAAGCTTGAAACTTTAATACAGTTCAAAATAACAACTGGCTATATTATTATAATGAAAATATTTTGCTCGTTAACTTGTATCAGTCAGGTGTTACTAGAAAAACAGATATAACACAATATTCCTCCCTGCGTACGAATGATAGGGCTGTCTGTCTCATGAGGGTCAGGCAGAGCTGGATGAGGAAGCATCCAGAAGGAGTCTGCACGCTGCAGGCTGAAGGGCTCGGTCCGGGGTCTGGGACTCACAGCCCCTCTCTGTGCAAGAGCATATCAGGAAGCTGGTGGGTCCAGCATGGAGAGTCTGTGCAGGAAGGCTGAAGGCCCTGCAGTGCAGGCTGGAAGTCTGTGCTGGGACACGGAAGAGTCCTCAGCAGAAGCTGGGCAGCCTGCGCTAAACGCCAGGAGCCAAAGTCCATGCTGAAGGTGGAGATAAGGAGCTGCAGCTCCTTCAAGAAACCAGCAATCAGTCCTTCCTGGTTTCTCTGTTATTGCATAGAGGCTACCCCTAGGTGGGTCCTTTACACCCACACCATTTCCCATCTAGTGGGCCCTCCTCTTACAGAGGTCGAGAATGTTTGCTAAGTGAGGATCCTGGCACCCTTCTGAGGAGCTTAAAGTTCTAAGCCTTTTACATTGACACAATATATCAACCATTACATCATCTAATTCTTCCGCATCACTTTTGTGATAGTAGGTGTCACCCACTCATGGTTTACTTACCGAGCATTGCATTCTAGTTCCTGATTAAGGCACCCAAAGTTCCCTTTCCTGTGTAGAGCTTGCATTCCAGCAATCTTACGTTTAAAACATTTTTAACATGAATGACACCAGTGATACAGAAAATATTATGCTACCTCTTGAATACTCTTGAGCTAGTATGAGAAAAACATTTTTTTCTCATTTTATCAAGAGCCTGGCATATAAAAAAAAATTTCATTTATAAAACTTAAGAGTTTTTGTTATTTGACTTAGTTTTGTGAATTTTGCAAATAGCGTTTCAATTCTGAAATGAGTAATAATTAGGCAAGAAAAGTAATTTGTTTACTCTTTAGATTTATTTAATAATATATAAAATTTTTGTGATTTTTGTTTCTCTATTCTGTTAAGCTGTTTAACAGAAACTTTTTATTTTGATATTTGATTGTATTTTTTTTTTCGGTGCCACAGATCACTGAATTCAGGACCTTGTGCTTGCTAGACTCGTGCTTATGCCGCTGAGCTATCTCCCCAGCCCTTGTAGCTAAGAAAATTTATCTTTGAAACCATACTTGATGTTCACTTTCTTTTCTTGAGATTTTCCTTTATGGTAGCTTATTTTCTATTGGCCTATGAGAATTTAGAAGCTCCAGTTTTACATTTTAGATCCGTTCAGTTTTAGAAAGGTCTGTGGAAATTCATTTGCCCATTTAGGTCTTTGAATTGTTAACATAGATGTATACCAGATAAGCTGGTATAATTATTATAAAATCCTCTTATTTATAGTTTTTTATGCATACTCACATCTAACATAATATTCTATTATACTTTCACTTTTTTCTAGAGTATGTAAGATAGTGTGTATGTAGTTTTAGTTTGGCTTTGTCTTCATTGAGCGATAGTTTCAAATTTATATATTAGGTCTACTATTTCCTTTTTAAATCATTTCTTTGCACATTATTCCCCCATATTAATTTCTCACTTGTCTTTATTATAAAAGAGTTTGCTCTACTAATCTATACTCCACAGCACTGTGTGCCAAAGAAGTAAATCATGATGGAGACTTAAAGCAGAGAACCTAGTGGCACAAAGGCAATGTACACTAACTGGGAGAAACACAGGGTCCCTGTGACTTCACAGGCACAGAGACCTACACAACTGAGTCCGGCGTGAGAAGCTGAGAGCTGTGCAAATAGACAATGGTCAGACCAGATGGATAAAGCAAAAAATGGATCCATCAACAATTACCGTGTGTCCTGTTTCTAGCTGGTTGGCCTCCAGCTTTCCCCTGCCACCAACCTCTAATGGGGGAACACCTGAAGCTTTTCTTTTGTCCAACCATAAACCTTCCGCACTCTCTGTTTGTTTTTGAATGTTTGTCAAACAAAAGTAATGGTGGATGACTCCCTTGGCACAACAGGCTCTGGAAAAATAGCCTTTGTGGTCTCTGTTGGGTGGTCTCCATTTGGTCCCAGAAGTGCTGCTCCTGGGCACGTGTGTCTGGGTTTATCATTATCCTGGGTGTTGCAGAGCTGGGCTTGCTTTGCCATCTCCCTAACCTAGCATCTTTCATACTAGAAGGGCAACAGAATATGCAATGAATAAAATCTTATATGGAATTTGCTTTACTTATGTTTCCTGTTGCTATATAAAAATTTCTTCTTCACATTATTTAGAGCTTAGTAAATTACATGGAGAGGACATTGTGCCTGACTCACAATAGCAGCAATGATGATTATAATTATAATGATGACAGTAAGTGAGAATAATATTAGTGAAAGGCGAGGCTTGATTTTAGGGTATTAAACAGCCATATGAAGTGAGCAGTAGGACAATTCCTATTTTACATAAAAGAACACTAAGGACCAAGTTTTTAATTTTGCCTAAAACCAGAAAAAATAAAATGTAATGGAGCTACAATTTGACTTGTGGATTTCAGGCCTAAATTCTGTGCTCTTAGTTGCTAAACTATACTATTTGTCAATTTCAAAGACAGTTGAATTGCTCACTTTGGTTCTGTGTACTAAGAAGGCTGAAATCCCAAGGACACAAAAGTGAGTAAAACAGTGTCTTCCCTTGTTAAAATGCAGCATTGCAAAACGTTTCTTTGGGAAGGAGAAATCAGGAAGTCATTGAGGGAAGAGTGTAGGAAGATGGATTGTTGTGGTGGGGAATTATTCTCCCTAGAGATGAGGCTTATGGAGGAAGTGGAGAACAGGAAGAGTCCCCACAGGGAGAGAGACAAAGGCTGTATCCTGGAGCTCATCATCAAGTAGCTTAGATTTTACTCAAATCTGATTAGAAAAGGTATTGAGGATTTTAAGTGTGTTGAAGCGCCATACACTTATGTTATCAGAAATATTTCCTTCACAATGATTAAAGCCTTTCTTTTTGACAAAGCAGGATAAATAATCATATAAGTTTTGGAGAGGACAGAGGGGAGCTCCAGCAGATAAAGGAGGCTTGGATTCTAATCGATGTTACCCTGTTTAATCTCACAACAACCCTTGCAGGAGGTAGCAGCAGATAAGGAGCAGAGCCAAATGGTTAACAGAGGTGAAATAGGATAGCAAGCAATTTGGCATCATAGCAAGCTGCTTCAGTCTCTCATTCTGATTTTGAAGGAACTGCGCCGTGCTTTGGTTCCCTGTTACCATAAATGTAGGGCAAGCCAGTGTTACCCTTCCATCCTTGGGAGTCTGTGATCCTAGTCATAGAAATAATTAAACTTCAGTGGAATATTCTGCCTTCTTGAATAAAGGCAATCGTAACAGTATCTGTGTAGAGTGGGTTGAAGTTCTATCATCCTTAAAAGTCACCCAAGGGAATGGCTCATTGCTTTCCAAATACAATAAAAAGACCATGAAACAAAACTGTTTGAAACACTACCAATATAAACAGAGTGCTTCTTCCCTATTAAAGCATTAAAACAATTCTATAAAACGTAGAAAATTCCTTGCAACCTCAACTGCCAAATCTGTTCCTGAGTTCCAAGAAGTCTGCAGCTCCCAGCTAACAACCTGGTTTCAAAGATGCACTGAATGAGAAAAAAAAAAGTGCCTAGGCTTGGATCTGGGCCCAAGAATATCAGTACTCCTGGCTTCAGCTTTGGTCTCTGCCACAGCCGTCTCTACACTAGGACCTCTGACTGAGCAACCCTGGGGAAGGAAGTCTCAGCACTGTGTATGGAAAGACTCCAGCATCGCATAAAGCTGACAGAAGGGGAGGTGCTACTAGAAAAATCCCAAACTCCAAAATCTTCCTTTAAAAATTGTATCTTCCAGCGTGAGTTTTAACACACCATAAAATTAATTATGCTTACCTGAGGAAAGCTAAAATTATGTACAAAACTTTGAGTTAAAAAAATTATTCCCAGAAAGGCAAAAGGCATCACAATTCCGGATTTCAAGTTGTATTACAAAGCTACATGGAAAAATAATATGGTAAAACAGACATACAGATCAATGGAACAAAATAGAAAATGCAGAAACAGTCCATCATATTCAGTCATCTGATCTTTGACAAAGGGACAAAAATATGCATTGGAAAAGACAGTGTCTTTAATAAATCATTCTGTAAAAACGAGATAATTGCATTGTTGATTTCTGCTGATCTCTTGAAAGGAGTAGGTAATGTTTAATAATGTTTTTCCTTTGACTTTGATTTTTTCTTCCTCTTTTGGATTCTAATCGATGTTACCCTGTTTAATCTCACAACAACCGTTGCAGGAGGTAGCAGCAGATAAGGAGCAGAGCCAAATGGTTAACAGAGGTGAAATAGGATAGCAAGCAATATTATAGCAAGCAAGTTATATTTCTTATAACTTCTTTGTTATTCTTTGGTTTTCTTTAAATGAATCTTACACATTTATATCTGGTAATGTGAAGAACTAATTTGAAGGTAGCATCATGTAATACAGCAACCATTGTTGAATTCCTATTACTTTGCATTGTTTCTTTTTTTCTTACCAGTGTTTTGTATTCTTTAAAAGTAAATTAGACTATAACCAAAATGAATCAAAGACCTAAAATTAAAAAGTGAAATACTTAACTATGCTGAAAGATAAACTAGGTAAAACTCTTGAAGACATAGACATAGCTAAGGGCTTTCTAAACAGAACAGCACATAGACAAATTATCACAACAAGAATCAATGAAAAGCACTGTATTAAATAAAAAGCTCTGGACAGCAACAGAGTATATACAGACAATAGAATGAGGGGAAAAAATATTGCCAGTTACTTCACTGACAGAAAACAAAATATATCTAGACAAAATAAAGAGCTCAAAAAAATTTTTGAGTGACCCCAATTTTTGACTTAATTAAAACTGAGCAACACAAACCCATGTACACAGGAACTTCTCAGAAGAACTACAAATGGACAATAAATACATGAAGAAATGTCTGATATTTTTATCACCAGAGAAATGCATAATAAAGAAGTTTGGGAGTTTTGTCTTACTCCAGAAAGAATAGCCATCATAAAGCAATCAACAAGAAATGCTAACAAGGCTGCAGGGTCAGGGGAATCCTCTTACTTTACTGTTGGAAATATAAACCAGTGCAAAGTCTACAGAAATCACTAGAGACATTTCTGAAACAATTAAAATTAGAAATTCCACTAGAACCAGCTAGTCTCCTTCTTAGGTAATGTCAGAAAAGTCAAAGACGTTAACTATGATGATATTTGCATCCTCATATTTATAGCAGTAGAGCTCACAATAGCTAAATCTTGGAAGGGGCCTATATATCCATCAATAGAGGAATAAAGAAAATATAGTATTTATACGCAGTGGAGTGCTGCTTTGCCAAAAGGAAAGATAAATTTGCCTCATTTGAAGGAAAAGGGATGCACATTGAAATCATATTAAGAGAAATCAATCTGATAAAGAACCTAAATACTGCATAGTTATATGAGAAACTCAAAGTACCAATAATGTAAAGAGCAAAATAAAGACAGATAAGAGGTAACAGAGATTTAGAACTTTTGCAAATGGAAAGGGAATTTAGAAATGGAGGCAGAAGAAAAGGAAAGGGATTGGAAGGGAGTAAAAAGAATTAAATATGCTATGTACATGTGCAAATGTCCCATGATGAGTGTACAGAAAAAATGCACTAATTGCATAGTATTCTCAGTACCACATGAGTTGGAGTTCTACTGGTATACCTTTCCCCATGTCTACAATAACGGGTGCATTCTGCTGAGTGTGGTAGTGCATGCCTGTAATCCCAGCACTCGGGAGGCTGAGGCAGAAGGGTTGTTGTGAGAGCCTGAGCTACAAAGTGAGCTTAAGGCCAGCCTGAACTGCATAGTGAGACCCTGTCTCAAAAAAAAAAAAAAAAAAAAAAAAAGACAAAAAAAAATGGATGCATTCTGTTTACTTTCTTTTTTATATGACTTCGACATGATGATTGCAACAATTTATATCTTACTAAAACAAGCACTTACTTTAATGGTATTTATGGAAATGTTTATTAAAATTCATTAACTGTTTCCTGAAGAATAAATCCAAGGGACTGTCAACACAAAATAATGAGTTCAATTCCCAGTACCAAAAACATATGTGAAAATATATCCAATTTTTATTGGTTGGCTTAAAAATCTATTAGAGAAAATAGTCAGTACTGTCCAGCATATTATAAACAAAATTACAAGTTGTCCTACAATGAAATGCCATCATATAAATATTGGAATTCTTTACTGAAAGCACTTGTTAATGTTCAACTGTAGCATAAAAATGGCAGATAGCTTCAGCTGCCTAATTAGCAAAATAGGAAATAGAGTACAGAAAATATTAAAAGTTCAATCAAAATTTTAAAAATTGAATATTTATAGAAGTTTGTGGCAACAAGATACACAAAGATATACACCCTTATGTATTCTGGGGTGAAATTTTTATCCCTAATATACCTGATGAGGACAAAATATAACTAAGAGAAATATTTATACAATGCAAATATTAAAATTTAATAAGAGTAAGAAAGGTACTGGCTAATGAGTAGGAATACTGTGTAATAAGTAATTTGTTGTCCAAAATGCAAGAAAAGTTAAATAAACCTGACTTTTTTCTATCACCCTCAAACAAGAGAGCGTTAAAACATCAAGTAAGTTCATGAATAAAGCAAAATAGGAGAGAATAAATGTCTTGCAATGTAACACAAATTAAATAGCTAATTGGAATATATTTTTGAGAAATTATATGCATCAATTACTCAATTTAAAAATATAAAATTTTAGGTGTTCATTGTATATCTAATTATATAATTCTGTAAATAATTATTTTGACAATTGTTGAGAAAAATGTTCCTTAATGAAATGACTATTTCTGGAATATTTTATTCAGGGAATAGAAGGGTGGCTGGCAGGAATCCATTAAGCAAAAGTGAGTTAATAGTGGGGCAGTGTTTAAGCTACTCCCTGGATGCGTGGTTTTGGGTAATTTAATCTCTGTCCCATCTTCTCCATCTATAAATGAGGACAATATTCGTCTCATAATACTGTCATGACCTTTCAAGACAACAAACTAGTCTTTTAAAAGGCATCCTGCAGTGCTGTGCTGGCAGAATCATCCATCATCCCATTGTACCAGATGAAGTATCTTTGAGAATTAGATCAAAAATGGCTGTTTTCTTCTCTCACACTTGACGTTACTTAGGCTGTACTGTTCTAGGCAGCTAAGTTAGCTGAAAGTTAATAGACACTCAGCTGGGCCGGGCCCTTGTGGGGTCAGTGAGAAGAGGAGAGCACATCAAACCGGGCCTGGAAGCTCGTGTGAAGGAGGCAAGAGCACAAGATGAAGCTGACAGTGGCCAGCTTGGCATGCCCCCTACAGGGTGAGGGAGGCTTGAGGTTCTGCTGCAATTGGTACCACCTGTGTGGGATTTCCCGCACACGCAGCCCACTGCCTCGCGGGGGAGAACCGTCCTCTTCCACCTACCAAGACTCACAAGACTCAAGATGGGCCTTGGGCTGTAGATCGTCAACCAGCATTCGCGATGCCACCCATATGCCATTGCTATGTGTCCTGCTTCCCGTTGGGTCAATATTAGCTAAACAGCTGTACTTATAATCTTATTGGCTCATTATAGCTTGACTCACATTGTACCGACTCTGTAATCTTTGCCCTCTACAACATTCTCAGAAATCACCTCAGAGGTAACCCATTTGGGACTCCTCCTGCTTCTCAGGCAGGAGCTATTCCTATTTCTTTTTCTATTCCCATAAACTTTTCTCACTCTTAATCTCCTTTGTACTTTTGAATTCAGTCCTTGATTTCAAGGCACATAAACTTGGTGCATCTAACATCTAGCAGAGGTTGGGAGTTTTATATTTCCTGTATCACCATGACTACTTTTTACTGAAAGTACTCTCATAGACAAAGGGCGTTAACCTTAAAATTTGAATTTGGTGTGCATTTCATTTCTATAGTATTTAAAGGTTCACTGATTTTAGTTATGGATATAATCTCACAGAGTTCAAAAAGAGCTTCCTGATCCCCAATTCCAAAGTACAAAGAAAATGTAAAGGTACTACATGAACTCATGTGTTTATGTTTTCCTCAACACAAATTAGCAATGGGTTTCTTGGTGTCTGGTTGAATAAGGTTAAGGTATTAGATTTCTAGGTTTGACCCAGTGGGCATTGGTTAGCTCTGGTTAAGTGCATGTTCACCTAAGTCATTCACGCTTGTCAGTTTACAGCATATGACCTTGGGAGAAGCAGTAGTAAGCTAAGTTTGTAGGTGACTTTAGTAACGTCAGATTTGATGATAAAAGACAGGACAGAGTGATATTTTTATTGAAAAGTAAAAAAATAAATGTTTAAATTTTCAGTTTGTTCATATTCACTACCTCCAAAGAAAATGTAAAGTAAATAATTTAATAATCTCAAAACCTATTTTGAACTTGTTTTATTTATTTTAGGTATCCAGATAAGATCTTTATTGAGCTGCTTCATATTTTTGTCGTAAGGCATTTTTTAGTAAGGCAGGATTCCAGTGTCCTGCTGTGACTCTTAGCTTTCATAGGATCAGATTAAGATTATCTTCTCACCTGGAGCAGACATGATTTTGGTGTGATTTGAAATCTCCTCTGATCTTTCTATATGCTTGGGCTGTGGAAAATCTCTCTCCATTCTCAATTTCTTTGATCTCTTTGGGATTGGGATACTTGTTTGATAATTTTGTTCATTTTCCTAGCAACTTAATTTTTCTTTGGCTTTTTGTTTGTTTGTTTTTACTTGAATTAAATTCACTAAATTTTGGATGTGGAAATGAACAAGCAGTTTCTCAAGTGAGAAAGACTGCAGGGTCTCTGAAATGTAATTTAGGATTGTCCATTCCAAAAGACAAAATAGAACATCCATGCCTGTTGGGATTCGTGTAGAGAACCCACTTGCACTGTCTTCCCTGCCCTGCTGAGTATACACTGAATAAATCCTTGTGAGGTGATTTATGGAGTGCCCCTTCCTTACGTCTCTCCTAGCCTATTTCAGTTTATTTGCAAGCATCAGCCATCATCTCCTGACAGAAATGATGGAAGCAGTATTGCAAGTCACTCCCAGCAGGGTCTGTCTTTGATGTTTTATTAAGTGTATGATTTACTATCGTCCCCTTTGATTTACTAACAAAAGTAAGAAATAAGAACGTGGGGTTTCTAACAACATCCAAAGGATCATTTTAAAGGAATCACTATGTGCTCATTTTCTGGAGAGTGAGACCTATACTTAAAATATTTTCCTATCATCAAACGTGTGCCCAATTTGAAATATGGCTCTTTGATATAAAAACATCCATCAAGAAAGTTTAAGCAGTTTGCTGGAAAGAAAAGTGGTTATCCTGCTTCTCTCTGAGTGTAAATTTTCAAATTCTTTTCACTGGTTTTAAAAAAATATTTATGATAACTTCATCTACTTTCTTGAAACCTTATAAAGGGCTGGAAACTAATTGGTGTGGCAGGCGCCTTCCCTCCTCCACCATCCTGGTCGTCACAGTCTCTAAAACCTAGTAAATATAAAGGCAAATGTTTATCAGTACATAATGCTCTAAGAGACACTACAAGGAATTCTAACTACAAGGAATTTGGGACCTGGGTATGCTTAAAGCTTGACTGATGGAACATCAACATTCTTTGTTTTCTTTTTACAAAATATTTGCTATAAAGTGTAAATAAAGAAAGGAGAGCATTTCTTCACATTGCTGTGCTAAAACATCTGGCATCGCGGGCTGTGTTTATGCCCTCCTGCACTGCAGGCTCATCCTTCAAAGCAGTCTGGATTTTTCTTTCACCTCCTTGAATGTCCAAAAAGTAACTTTTATGTTTTGCTTAGGAAGATGATTTGGTCCAAGCATATGGTGCATCTTAAATACTTGTGTGGAGGAAACTGGTAACTAAAAGGGGAAGTTTTCCAGTTTATCTTTGCAGCACACCTGCTTCTATCCCAAGGGCTCTGTGTCACTCAGAGCCCAACCTACATTCTCAAAATATAAGATCCAAAAATAACATTAAAACCATTTGTAATAATATCTGACTTTAAAGTAGATCTACCTTTCTGTTCCAAATGATATGATATACAAAGAATACTGTAGTATAATAAAGCAAATAAATAAGAGTTAAGAGAGAAAATTGGTCAGAAACATGAATAGAAATTGGATAGAAATTAAGGTTAAAGAAGAAAAAGAACAAAAATCAATGTAGCAAAAATGAGCATAATAAATTCACTATAAGAGACCTATGAATTTGACTCTGAATTTCCTGATAAACAAAGCAGACAAATAGAAATAATTATATGAGTTCCTTTCCTTTCCTTTCCTTTCCTTTCCTTTCCTTTCCTTTCCTTTCCTTTCCTTTCCTTTCCTTTCCTTTCCTTTCCTTTCCTTTCCTTTCCTTATCTGTCCGTCTGTCTGTCTGTCTGTCTGTCTGTCTGCGTTTTTAAGACAGGATCTCTCTATGCAGTTCAGTCTGACCTCGAACTCACTATGCGGCCCAGACTGGCCTTGAACTTGCAGTGATCCTCTTGCCTCAGCCTCCTGAGTGCTGAGATCATAGGCATGTGCTACTATGCTCAGTTGCATGAGTTCTAGTGGTAAGAAAGAAAAATCAGCCAGCTGCCTATGTGAGCTTATAAGTCTATTTTTGTACATGTTTTCATAAAGAGAATGGGTTAATTTTGAAAGGAACATTTTAGGATCATTGTGGACTTCACGGGGCTACTAGAATTTTCCTTAAGGTATGAACCCAAAGTAGCTTCACTAAAGTAAATTTCTATAAAAGGGATCCTAAGATGTCATCCAAGAACATGGAGTGCGGTGCTCCTACTGACTGCAAGATTACATGCTCGTTATTGACTGTTTAGCCCGAGGAGACATTCTCCATGGGTACCTGTGAGCACATTGGCTGTGTGTGAAGCACTGTCGCAGGTGCTATGGAAAACAAAAGTAGACCTCAGAAATCCCAAGAGTGAACAGCGAATGCAGACAACTAGGAGCAGATTGGGCTTGAGGTGCTGAATAACCATACGGCTTTGGATAAATTAGACACCAGCAGGGCTATCTGGAATCTATAGGGCTTCTTTGTGAAAATTAGAAAAGGTCTAATGTTGTCATTTCCACATTGCCATACTTCCCTATGAATATGGTAATTATTGTTATTTTCTTATGTCAGAAGAACTTTGACATAGATTGGAAAATTGCACCATGAGTAGAGGCCTATTCTGATACTGATACCACTGTAAAAATGCTTCGACATTCCTTGGGAAAGATCATGACCAGGAGACGACCACCCCTACTGTGGCAGCCAAAGTCACATAATAGATCTTCAAGTTGCAGAATTAAACCCACTAACTGCAGTAACTCTAAACATTCTAAACTGAATCTGCACAGGTCTTTTGTGTCTGCTGGATGAGTGGTGGTCAGCTTTAGGGTAACAGGAATATTTTATGCGCTACAGAACCCCTTGAAATGCTGTGTCAGAGGTAGATGGGTTATCCTAGTGTCACTCAAGCTGCAAAACATCCTTGCAAGTTTTGAATGGGAGTAATTTACTCTTGTATCATTGGCAGGATTAGAAAATTAAGCTATCTTTCCCCTCTCTCTAAAACAATTGTACTGTTAATTTCTATTAGTTCTTTGAAATGAAGTTAGTGTTTATTTTATTAGATCAATATTACATGCCTGTATCTGTAAATCTAAGCAACTACTTTGAAGATAATAATGTGCAGTATAATAACCACCATGAATTTCCTATCTCCATGTTTTGAAATTCTGAATTTCATCTTGTGTTGAAATTCTGGATCATTTTAATTGACTTTTTCTCATTAAAATAAAACAAAAAAGAAAATTACGGTAAAATTCATTAAAAATGGCTCCTAACTAGAGAGATATTATCGAAGGTTTAAAAAAAAAAAAACTCCAGCATAGTGAAACAACAGTTTGCTGAGATACAGAGCAGGAAATACAGAGCACAGTTATAACACCAGAAATGAGGTGATGCAAAAAACTGACAACTCAGTTTGTGAGGCCTATAACTCACAACTTATATATAAAATGAGTCCTCATGCTGAAAGGAAGCACTGTCAATATTAATTGCTACAAAGGGTGTTCAGAAATGGCAGAATTTTCTATGAAGAAAATAATAAATGTACTTTAAATCAAAAGCAACACCATCTTCTAAGATTTGACATCTTGGGGACAGCTGCCCCTGCAGTTATTTTGTTTTTCATATTTTCTTAGTTAACATTATTGTCGCTTCCATCTATATATGTCAGAAGATTATAGCAAGCAAAATGAGCTCCATACTAAAATATCCAAAATAAGAGGCTTAGAAAATCAAAGAAGGGCCGGCCTGAGAGTTCAGTGGACTAAAGCACCGGCTCAGGCAGAGCGCAGGGTCCGATCCATGGCCTGCCGTGCTGGCCCCGCCGCCGGGGCACGCTGAGACCCCAATTGAGACTGGGTGCAGTGGTGTACACCTGTAATCCCAGCGCTTGGGAGGCTGAAAACAGGTGGATCACAAGTCCGATCTGTGTAGTGAGACCCTCTAGAGAGCCTGTCCATGTACAAAAAAAAAAAGAAAGAAAGAAAGAAAGAAAGAAAGAAAGAAAGAAAGAAAGAAAGAAAGAAAGAAAGAAAGAAAGAAAATTAAAGACGCCAGCACGGTCGGGCATGGTGGCGCATGCCTGTAATCCCAGCTCTCGGGAGGCGGAGGCAGGAGGATTGTTGTGAGTTCGAGACCAGCCTGAGCTACAAAGTGAGCTTAAGGCCAGCCTGAACTGCATAGTGAGACCCTGTCTCAAAAAGACCAAAAAAAAAAAAAAAAAGCCAGCACGTTCACTAACAATAATTTGTACAATATTTTCCTATCTTAACTGTTATACAGGAACTTAACAGGGAATGAGAGAAAAGGTTCTTTCAAATGATAAAATTGAGCCTGCTTCAATAGACTATAATTTGATCTGAAATTAAAATTTGCTCTCTATCTGTGGTAGTATGTCTTCTTTCCTTTAATTCAATTCATAAGGAGAGTCAGAATCACGTGGCATTTCCATGGATTTCCAGCTTTTCTGGTCAATGCAGGCTGATAGCTTGGGATCTATTCGTGTTAACTTTCTTTAGTTTCCTCTCCTTTTGAGGCCAGGTGAACATATGCAGTCCAGTGCCTCTCCTCATCCCTCCTTGCCCATGAGAATGTCATCAGATTCTTTTTTTTTTTTTTTTTTTTTTTT
>PVKA01032400.1:0-25364 GCA_004027165.1 Ctenomys sociabilis
TAACTTTGTCAGGGCTAAGTGTTATTTTTGTCTTTGATGTTTTGTGCTTTTTAAAATTTTGTGCTTTGTGTGTTGTATTTGACAGCTCCCCAAGTTAAGGTGGTAATGAAGACTTTTTTTAAGTTTTATAATTTAAGCTTTATATTTAGGTCTGTGATCTGTTCATATATGTGAGGTTAGTTTTTGTTACTATCAATGATATTAACTTGGAGAATCTTCGTTTTTTTTCTATATTGTTTTAAAGAATTTGTGTAGATTCATATTTTTTCCCTTAAATACTTGATAGAATGTATCAGTGAAGCCCTTTGGGTCTAGAAGTTTCTTTATAGAATGAATTTAAATTATGAACTTCATTCTTTAATAGTTACAGTTCAAATTCTATTTAATCTTAAATCAATTTGAGTAATTCTGTATAAGGTTTCAAATTTATTGATGTAAGTTATCACAATATTTCTTTGTTCGCTATATATGCTGTTTTCTTTTTCCCTTTGTTATAATCAGTATCTAGAGGTTCATCTATCTGATAGATTATTTGCTTGAAGAACTAACTTTGGTTTTATTCATTTTCTGGGTTTTTTGGTCCATTAATTGCTGCTGTTCTTGTGTAATTACTATACCTGTTATAGATGTATGACTATTTCATTTTTTGTTATGTTTTGTTTTCCGATAGGATTCACTGTGTAGTTGAAGCTGGCCTTGAGCTACTTTGTAGCCAGGCTGGTCTTGAATGTACAACAATCCTCCTGCCTCAGCTGGAATTACAGGCATGCACCACCCTGCTCAGCATGTATAACTGTTTCTGACACTCTTCATCCTTTCTGTGTATTCAAGTTTCATCTGACATCATTTTTTGTTTTTGCATAAACAACTTTATTTTTTTTGGTCCAGGTCTTTTTTTTTTTTTTTTTTTTTTTTTTTTTTTTGGTGAAACCGGGGATTGAATTTAGGCCCTTGCGCTTGCCAGGGAAGCACTTAATTCCACTGAGCCATATCCCCGGTCCCTGGTCCAGGTCTTTTGGTGATGATTTCTTCTAGCATTTATTTGCCTGAAAAAATTTTCAACTTTATTTTTGAGACAAGATGTAACCCAGGCTGGCCTTTAGCTGATGACAATTCACCTGCCTCAGCCTCCCCAGGGCTGAGATTATGGGCGTGTACCACCGCACCTAGCTCAACTTTTTTTTTTTTGGTATTTAGTACAGGGTCTATAGGGTCTCACAGTGTAGATCGGACTCCTCATGATCCTCCTTTTTACAGCCTCCCAGATGCTGAGATTATAGGCGCGTGCCACCATGCCTTCTCAGCACACCCCCGAGGTGGGGCGGGCATGGCAGGCCCAGGAATCAAACCCCCATTCCCTGTGTCGGCCTGAGCAGGTGCTTTAATCCACTGAGCTATTTGGTTGGCCTTTGGCTCAACTTTGAGAGATATTTTCACTTGATACTGAATTCCTCGGTGACTATTTTTCTAGTACTTTAAATGATGTCATTTTAAAATATTCTGGTTTGTATCACTTCTGATTACAAGCCTTAGATTATTTTTATATTAATTGTTTAAACATTTAAAATGAAGACCTTTTCAGTGTCTTTTTCTTTCCTCTGGTTGCTTTTAAGATTTTTCTATCTAACATTAACTTTCAGCCATGCAAATATAATATGCCTGTGTTGTGATATTTTTAATTTTATGTATTTGATTCATGTTCTCACTATGCAGTTCAAGCTCATAGTAATCCTCCTGTTTTCAGCCTCCTGAGCACTGGGATTACAGGCATGCCCTACCACGCTCAGTGGCTGGTCTCAGTGGCTGGCACGGCATGTGCCTTGGATGGAACCACATACCAGGGATGGAACTAGGCGAGATGCTTAGATGGCTGAGCTATCTCTGCATCCCTTTGTTGTAACTTTTAAATGAGTTTTTGTCTTTGACATTTACTAAGTTTTTTGTTTCTGTGGAATAATAATTTTCATAAAATTTGGACAAATGGGTCATTAGTTCTTTAAATAATTTCCTCCATCTTTAGCGTCCTTCAAGTATTCTGATTTTGTTTTTTTAAACTAGGAATCCATGGTCTCTCAGCTGAACTAAATCACCAACCCATCTATTTATATTTTGAGACAGGTTCTTGATAAATTGTCCAGTCTGAGTTTGACCCTTTGATCCTCCTATATCTTCACGGGTGGAATTATGGTTGTCGTCCACTGTGTCCATCCAGTTGCTTATATTTTATATTATTTCGTAGGTCACTGGAACAATATGAAATTCATTTTTATTATACTTGTTTTCATTAAGAATTTTCTTATCCATTTGTTTATTTTGGTGTGGCTTCTCAGTCAATGATCTGTCTTCTATAACTTCCAGCCTGCATTAATTTCATACATTGACATTTTCATTGGAATTTTTATTTTTTATTGATACATGAACATTGTGATTGCTGCATCTGGCTCACTTGTGATAAATTTTAATATTTTTCTCTATTCCTCTCCCCTTTAACCCTTCTGCACCTCCCTATTTACAAAAGCCTGGTTTCCATTTTTTCCCTTCCATTCACTCTTTAAAAATATAAAACAAACCCCCCTTCTTTTTTTTTTTTTTTTTTTTTTTTTTTGCGCAGCTGGGAGTTGAACTCAGGCCCTTGTGCTTGCCATGGAAGTGCTTGTTCTACTGAGCCATCCCCCTGGGCTCTACAAAACCCTTTTCCCTTGCTGTACTTTCTTCTCCCTCCTAAATTCTTTTTTCTTTTGGTGCATTTTGAAAAACTTTAAATTTTGTCTTTTCTATTCCATCTTTTTGTTGTTGTGTTTTCATCTTTGCATGATGTTTTTTCTTAATCTTTTTAGGAGGGTTTTTTTATTTTTGCCTTTTTTTCTCCTCCTTTTTCCTGCTGAAAGAGAAGGGTTCTGGACCTGTTATCTACCCCCATAAGCCTGGCTGCTCAATTTTATTTTTGAGTTAAAAACCATCTTTATTAATGTAGAACTTATGTAACAGAAACTTCATCTTAATGTGTGTGATATAGTGGCTTTTATAGTTTGTTCATTATGTTGTGTAACTATCATCATAATTGAAATCTAGAACATTTCCACCGAAGTGAATCAACTCCATACCTAATAGAAGTCCAAGTTGCCTTTATCCCCCCATCTTCTGGCAACCATTAATCTTCTTCCTGTTTTTAGGAATCTATTTCTTGTATAAGTGGAATAATAAAATGAGGTTTTTAAAATCTGGCTTTTACCTGCTCACCCCATCTGTGTCTGCCACCAAAACTGGGCCTGATGGTGTATGCCTATGATCCCAGTGCTGGGGACACTGAGACAGGAGGATCGCTATGACTCTGAAGTGAGATCCTGTAACATATAAATAAGCAAATAATTTTTAAAAATCTGGCTTTTACAATGTAGCATAATGCATCTTAGGTTTATCTGTATACTGTGTATCTCTGTATTTTTCCTTGTAATGACTCAGTTATCAGTTCTATGTGTAATAACATATTTTATTTTTTTTAATATTTGGTGTACTTTCTCCCTGTGCAGCTTGGACGTGTAGTGATCCTCATGTTTTCAGTCTCCCTAGCACTGGGATTATTGTCTTAGTTGGTGGACATTTGGACTGTTTGGGGGGAAGAATTTGTGAATAGTACTGTGAAAATGTATGTTCAAAGTTTTTTGTGTGGTTATATCTCATTAGTTCTTTGGTCATGTATCCTGGACTGGAATTCCTGGGTCATTTAGTAATTTTATGCTGTCTGTTTATGCTAATTTAGCTATTTGTTTCTGATTGAATTAGCACATTTGATTTTTTTTTTTCGGTACTGGGTTAGAACTCAGGACCTTGAACTTGCTAGGCAGTTGCCTATGCTGCTGAGTTATATCTCTGGGCCAGAAGCACATTAAATTTGAAAAAAAAAAAAAGATTTGCATAGCAAATAAAGGTGAAAAAACAAATATAAAAATACCTATTTAGTTATGATGGAAAAAGTAGTACTCTTAAGTAACAGGTTGATTTTTTTTTAGAATTTGTTTGTATATGTACATGGTTCTAGCCAGATAACTTCTGTGACCCTTTTAGCATATATTGTTTTTGAACAGATTAGAATGCTTTGCTGGATTTTTGTATCAGTTACATAAATTTGAGATTTTGTTTATGTAGGACAGTATAGGTGGGGAGTCACTGTAATATACTGTTAGCAGAGCCAGATGTGGTGGTGTATGCCTGTAATCCTAGCATTCAGAAGGCTGAGGCAGGAGGATTGCTGTAAGTTTGAGGCCAGCCTGGGCTACATAAGCATGTTCAAGGGCAGCCTGCATTATACAGCAAGACTCAATCTCAAAACAAAACAACCCTAATAAAATATATCATTACCAGGATCAATGTAAGGTGAACTTGAAATTTCATTTTTAATTATTTTTAACAAATAATTATAATGTTGATTGTTTTAGGTTGATGGGGGAGAGTTTACTCAGTGAATGATTGAAAGCTTTACTGCTTTTCTTTCTACTTAGTGATTCTGCTTGGCTTGATTTTACAATGTTGTTCACTTTTTGGTTAATAGCTAACTTAAAATTATTTTAATGCCAGGAGTTTGCAGTCCCTGACTATCGCTCTTCTCATCTGGAAGTTAGTCAGGCATCACAGCTCTTACAGCAACAGCAGCAACTTCGAAGACGACCTTCCCTGCTTTCAGAGTTTCACCCAGGTTCTGACAGGTAATAGCTTGCATTTTGAGCTGTTCTGTATTAAATGATATTTTTCCAAGTGGTTATCATAGCAGTCAATAAGCTATGAAACTTGTTTCTGCAGTTTAGTGTTAATACAGTGTAGTGGAAAATAATAGTAGATTTGAATCCTGGTCAGCTGTGGATCTTGGTTGCTTTACATAAATGACTATTCTTTCTCAGTTTGGTGCTTGCTATGTATTAGTAGAACCACCTGGGATGATCAAGTTCCCAGTCAGAGAAAAGTTAAAATCAGTCCCTGGGGCTGTGTCCAAGCATAAATAGCTAGGGTTCCCCAGGTGATTGCCATTTACAGCCAAGGTGGCAAAATAACCAGTTTATACTGTTTAAGCTTTAGTATTTTCACCTTAACAATAGGACATTGTCTTAGAGTAAATAAATATTGTCAGGTAGTGTCCACCCTTTATATAGTATGTGTATGTTTTCTGCAGTGACCATCTGGGCTTTTTGTTCCATTTTTTTCATTCTTAAAAGTTATATTTTAGTTCAGTATTGTTTTGTTGTAGTTTCTTTGAGGCAGGGTTCTGCTTTATAATTCAGGGTGGCCCTCCATAGTCCATGTAGTCGACTGGCCTAACACCTGTAGAGATCCTCCTGCTTCAGCCTCCCAAGTGCTGGATTATAGACATATGCCACCATGCCTGACTCACTCTTAAAAGTTTTTTTTTTTAAGAATTTATTGTTTATGTTTAAGGTATATAACATGATGTTATAGAATACACACAGGTCATAAAATGGTTAGTTTACAGAAGCTAAGTAACTTATCTGTCAACTCTCATAATTACTTTTTTAAAATTAAATTTATTTAAAATTTTTTCCATAATTTCTTTTATTACTGATAGTATTAATATTATACATGAGGTCTTTGACTTAATTCATTCTAAGTGTCTGCTACTTTGTATTTTAATATTTTCTGACCACCTTTGCCCTTGGTAAACTTTGTTTCATTCTCTTACCATTGTTCAGTTTTGAATTACTATTTTTCTATTTGTGTTTGATGTATTTAATTTAGCATATTACCTAGAAGCCGCATCCATCTGGGAGTAAATGACCAGATCTTGTCTGTACCTGCATGCACCAATGTGTATACACACCAGTTTCAGGCACTTATTTTCCTGTCTTGGCTTCCTGAATGTGGACTGCAGGTCTCTTTGATTTTTTTTTTTTTTTTTGATTATACCTAGAAGTGTGATTACTATGTCTTGTGTGGTAGTTCTATTTTTAATTTCTTTAGAAACTTTCATATTCTTTTCTTTAGTGACTGCATCATTCTACATTTCCACCACAGTAAGCAAGCACTCCCTTTTCTCTACACCCTTGTTTATATGTATTTGTTGACTTCTGGCATTTTAATATCTATCCTAATGGGCATGAGGTGCTACCTCATGGTAGTTTTGATTTACATTTCCCAGATAATTAATGATGTGTTAAGCACATTTCATATCCCAGTTGGCAATTTTTATATCTTCTGTGGAGAAGTGTTAATCCATTTTTTTTTGCCCCTTGTTAATTGGGTTACTTTTTTTTTTTTTTTTTTTTTTTTGTATTTTAGGGAAGGGTCTACAGGGTGTTCAGGGCCTCACTACTAGATCAGACTCGTTGTGATTTGCCTGTTTACAGCCTCCCAAGAGCTGGGATTACGGGTGCAGGCCACCACACCAAGTCTCATTTGCTGCCCTGGGGGCGGGGCCAGCCTGGCAGGCCCAGGGATTGAAATCCCAGCACCAGTTTGCAGGTGCTTTAATCTGCTGAGTTATTTGGCCGGCCCTCGTTACTATATTTTTCTGTTGAGTTGTATTCTTTTATAAGTTTTAGATATTTATCTCTTGCCAGATATATATTTGCAGGGTTTTTTTTCCCATTCTGTAGCCTGGTATTTGACTTTGTTTCCTTTCATGCCCTTTCAAAATAGCATTGAAAAAAATAAAGTACTTAGAATCAATTAAATAGAGAAAGTAGATCTTTACACTGAAAACTATAGTACTCTGAAAAAGAAGGTTGAAGAGGATATCAGAAACTGGAATGATATCCTTTTTCCTGGGTAGGAAAGACCGACATAGTGAAAATGGCCATACTTCTAAAATTGTGATACAGATTTAATGCAATCCCAATGAAAATATGATTAACATACCTCATATAACTAGAAAAAATAATCCTAAAATTTATTTGGAATCAGAAGAGACCAAGAGACTAGCAAAGGCTATTTTGGGCAACAGGCAAATAGAGGGATCACAATCCCTGACTTGAAGTTAAACTATAAAGCTCCTGTCATAAAAACAGCATAATAGTGGGGAAATAAACCTGAAGATCTGTGGAATAGATTACAAGATAGAGAAAAAAAGTCTAAATACACTCAGAAGTCTTATCTTTGACAAAGGGGCCAAATACTGTTTATAGAAAACACTGTTCCACTGTTTACTGGAAACACTATTTACTGGTCAAAAATTTACTTGACCGTTTGTTTATATTTGTATTTATTTCTGGGTTAATAGTACTTTCTTCCATTGGTGTCATTGATGTTTCTGTTTTTAGGCCAGTACTATAAAGGTTTTTTTTTTTCCCCTAGACAGGGTCTTGCTGTATAGCCCAGGTTGGCCTCATACTTATTTCAGTTTTCCTGCTCAGTTTTCCTCCTAAGTGCTGGGATTAGAGGCATCTGCCACCATGCCTGGCCATAAAGTTTTAATTACTGTAACTTTCTTTGTATTATAATTTTTAAAGAAGTATGATGCCTCTAACATTATTGTGACTATTTGAGGTCTTTCAGAAAGGTTATTATAAGGCTGGTTAGGTAGCTCTGAGGTCTAAAGCGCTGCTTAGGCAGGCTAAGGCAAGCACAGGGACCATGGTTTGATGTCTGGCACCATGTACTTTGCCAACCCCACCACAGGGCAGGCTGAGCTGGCCAAAAAAAAAGAAAGTTCATTATGAATTTTAGATTTTTTTTGTGTGTGTGAAGAATGCCATTGAGATTTTGGGAGAGATTGCGTTGAATCTCTATTATTTTGACTGGTATGGACATTTTGACTCTTATTATTTATGAATATGGAATATCTTTCCATATTGTGATGTCTTTAACTATATTAGTCAGTATTTTACAGGTTTTAGTGCATAGGTCTTTTACCTGCTTTGTTAAAATTAGCTCTAAGTATTTTCTTTTTTTCCGCATGGAGGTTAAATGGGATTGTTTCTTCATACTTAGGTTATTACTATACCTAATATTATATGTATAAGAATGCTGCTTATTTTTTAATTTTTTAGTGATACTGGGGATTGAACCTAGGACCTTGCTCATGCTACGCAAGTACTGTATTAATGAGCTACATTTGCAACCCTTTTTATTTTGAGACACAGTCTCATAAAAATACCAAGCCTGGTATTGAATTTGTGATCCTTCTGTCTCAGCTTCCTGAGTACCTGAGTTTATAGTTCTGCATCACCATGCCACTTTATTAATTTTTTTCTCCACCAGTATTAAACTCAGGGCTGCATGCTTGCCAGACAAAGACTGAACCTACCTCCTGTACTAATTTTATGTTCTTTTTGAATTCATTTATTAGTTCTAGTAGGGCTGTTTATGAGGGTCTGTGGGGATGTTTATCCATAGGGTTATGAAAGATAATTGTGCTTATTTTCTGATTTAGGTATCTTTTTCTTTTTTCTTCTCTGCTCTTTTGCTAGCCTCACTGCAATCCTCTCAGCTCTGTTTCCTTAAGAGCTTATGTGGAGGTTCTTACAGGACTGTGCAACTAATTGTGTACTCTTGATCGAGGAGATCATCCTCTACTGGAGGTGGTAGTCCTCATCCACTGAGCACACAGCTGTAGGAAGAGGAAGGGTCACAGACTAGCCAGCCAGGTCAGCTGAAGCAATCCTGGTGATCTGTGGGGTGACAGATGTGGCAGCTAGATCACCCTCATGTTCCTACCTCAGCTTCCTGAATGTTGAGAGTATAGGCATTTGTCACCATACCCAATGATTGTGTTGCTATACTACTTCTAATAATGTTATAGAAGTGTTATTGTCTTGTCTTGGACCTTACTGGAAAAGCTGTCATCATCTCACTTTACCTTGTTACCTGTGGGATTTTCAGAATGACCTTTCTTTGTGGTACCAGGGATTGAACTCAGGACCCTGTGCTTGCCAGGCAGACGCTTATTCTATTGAGCTGTGTCCTTGGACCCTAAAATGACCTTTATTATATTGAGCTCTCTTTCTATATTATTGAGGTCTTTTCTTTGTTTGCTGTGTGTGTGTGTGTGTGTGTGTGTGTGTGTGTGTGTGTGTGTGTGAGAGAGAGAGAGAGAGAGAGAGAGAGAGAGAGAGAGAGAGAGAGAGAGAGAGAGATATGCTGGGATCAAAGCCAGGATCTTGCTCAGGCTAGGCAAGCACCCTACTACTGAGCTATTTCCTTAATCCAAGAGTGTTTTGGTTTGGTTTGCTTTGGTTACTAAAAGGCTTTGTTAAATACTTTTTCCACATTAACTGAAATGATTATTTGTCTTTATCTTAAATGATGTATCATTGATGGATTTGTAGTTACTAAAGCAATCGTGCAAGCTAGGGAATAAACCTCATTTAGTTGTGATATGTCTTTTTGATATATTGCTGGATCTGTTTTGCTAATGTTTGTTTTTATTTTTTGAAACAAGATTTCACCATGTAGTCCAAGCCAGCCTGAATTCATTATGTAGCTCAAGCTGGCCTCAAACTTGCAGTGGTTCTACTGCTTCAGTCTCCTTAGTGCAGACTGCAAGCATGATCTAGCACTCCCTGTGTGTGTGTGTGTGTGTGTGTGTGTGTGTGTGTGTGTGTATAATTATTATTTATTTATTTATTTTTAAAATCTAACCTGCCAGTCTGTCCTTTGATTTGTCCTTGACATTGAGAGTTGCTGTAAGGTGTTTATTGAATCCTGTCATTTTATTATTTTGGGAATGCTGATTCCTGTTTTTTTTTTTTTCCTTTTGTTTATTTTCTAGTAGATGTATACAGTATTAATGTTCCTTGGGGTTCTTTTGGTGCCCTAAGATTCCCTTAAGTTTTTCCGTTTGTCTTTCTGTTTTTGAGATAAAGTCTTGCCATATAGTCCACGCTGGCCTTAAATTTGCTGCATAACCAAGACTGGCCTTAAACTTGCAGTTATCTTCTTGCCTCAGCCTCCTGCATGCTGGAATCACACACATGCACCATTATGCTCAGCTCCCTTTTCAATAACTCTGGCTTATTAGTCATATATTTCTTTTTATTTTTTTTTGAAGGTTTCAATTGTGCTTTATTTCTTCAATAGGCCATATTTTAATGGATACACAGCACTTTCACTTGGCATCAATTATGATTTCATTTAAAAATAATTTAGCTGTATCATATCAGCTGTCATGGTTACTGATCTCTCCATTCGTTGGGGGTGACTCTGCCAACAGGGGAAAGGTTCCATTCTATTCCAATTTGTGTTGCTGTCTAGGTCCATGCAGTAATACAGAATGTGGCTCCACTAACTAATATAGCATTACCATATTTGTCATGGAAATCAGGTGTACGTTTCTGGTGGCTCTGCCTTGGTACCATTTGTTGAACGCTCCGAACTGGAAAACGACCTAATGCGATTTTGGCCAAGAAAAACATCATGGAGTTGAAGTTGAAACTGTAGTTACTGCAGCTGCCGGCTTGGTCCATATATTTCTTTAGAATTTTTTTGTTGTGGAAAGTCTTTGCTTCTCTTCAGTTTTGAAGGTTAGTCGTTTCAGGGTATAAAAGTTTGGTCTGACAGTTATTTTCTTTTAGGGACTGAAAAACTTTGTCTCCAACTCTCTTGGCTTTTAATGTTTATGATGAGAGACTGTCAGTTATTCTGATGGGCTTATCTTCTTAGGTTACTTGGTGTTTTTCTTTAATAACTTTTAGTATTCTTGTCTTTTGTTGAATTTCTAGGATTTTTGATTATGATGGGTCATGGAGAAGTTCTCTGACTGTGTTTATTTAGGTTTTTTTTTTTTGTGTGTGTGTACCAGAGATAGATCTTAGGCCCTTGAGCTTCCTAGGCACATGCTTAAGCAATTGAGAATCTCCCTGTTCCTATTTAGGGTTCTTTATGCCTCTTGTACTTGATTATTGAATTCTTTCCCTAGGTTTGGGAAAAATTTTGCTATAATTTCAATGAATAAATTTTTTATGCCTTTTGAGTTGTCTTCTAATTTTTTAATTATTACTGTAATTCTGGTATTTTTTACTTTTTTGTCATCTAGCAGCTTTTGAATGAAGCTTGTGTTTTCATTTTAGGGTACTACTAAGTTTATGATTCAGTACTTATACTTTGTCTTCTTTTTCTGACACTGTTTTCACATTGCTCAAGTCTGTTAGCAATGCTTTCCACTGAAATTTTCATATCATCTATCTCTGCGTGTTTTCTTTCTTTCTAATTCTGTTCTGAAGTGGTCATTCATGTGTTGTGTTGTATTATCTTTTTTGTGTGTGGCTGGCTCAGCCCACCCTGGGTCGGAGCTTGTTCAGCATTGTGGTTCCAGGGATTGAAGTGTGGTCCCTGTGCTTGCCTAAGTAGGTTCTTTAGCCTGCTGAGCTATCTCACCAGCCCATGTGTTGTATTATCTTGCGTAACTCAGTTATTGTTTCTTCTTTAAGCTCATTAAACATTTTATTGGTGAAATCTTTTTATTTGTTTAATTAAATTATCTTGAGCTTGTTAAAAACATCTTACTCATTTCCTTGTTTCTTTTTACCTCTTTAAACATTGTGACCATTTTGTTTTTAAATTCTTTGTTCCTATGTCTTGCTTTATTTCAGTGTATGTAAGATAAGCTTTTGGAGAGCTAAGGGTAATGGGAGCATACTGGTACTTTGTGTTTTCATGTTTCTGTTGTTTTTGCACTTGGGGTGCAAAATGACAAAACTAGATGTTGGCAGCCATAAAAACCAACTAAAAATAACAACTGTGTCACCATTAGCAGTAAAAGTCAGTAGTAATAATAGAGTCAATAACCAACTGGTTATTGACAGACCATAAGAACTAATAATAGTTATACCTGTGTCATGGTAAACCATAGAAAGAGTTCTATAATAATGTAGGCACGAGAACAAACCAAATACTGGTATACAGTCAATATTTACTAAAAGCAGCAACTACACCACCATTAACAGTAGAAAAGAATTCAGCCAGTATAGCATTGAGTCAACTGAATATTTAAAAAATCACTAATTCTTTACAATAATGTAACAATGGGGATGCAGAGAGGGGAAAGTAAAAGAAGTAATTTGAAATAGAAGTATAAAGAAAAGGTAGGATAAAAATTCAATTAAGGAGTAGTAGAAAGTTAATAGAATTAGGTAAAAGCAGAAAAAGACAAACAAGAAAAAGAATGAAAACAAGCCCAAAAGATAAGAAGATAAGACCCACAGATCAAAACCAAACAAATAAACAAAGAAGAGAAATGAGTCCCCAGAATTCTTTCTCTAGTTTAGGTGAATGGCTTATTTCCAGGGATTGTGGAATTGAAATTTATCAGGTCTGGGTAGAGGCTAAATACTTAATCCCGCCCCATCTTTCATCCTGGACTGGGTTAGTCAGTGTTATGTTGTCTGTCTCCAGCAGTTTACTCCAGCAACTACTAATGCTGGCATCCTTCCCTTCTCCATCCCAGTCATTGCAATTTTCAATGGGCTTTGTAAAAAATATATATTTGGTACAGGGTCTCACTACACAGCTCGGACTTGTAGTATCTTCCTATTTTTAGCCTCCCTAGTGCTCGGATTAGAGGTATGCGCCACCATGCCGGTTCTTGGTGGCTGGCTTAGTGCGCCTTGGGGGTAGGGCTGGTTTTATGGGCTTTATGGCCTGTAAGCTTGAGAGGAGCTACCTTTGCTCCAGAGGATCCTTTCTCCCCATGTGCATCAAAGCCAAGGTATATTGCTGATTACATTGGCAGGTGGAAAAAGCAAACAGTACTGTGTTGGAAGTAGGCTATGATGGGAGCCACGTAGTCCACTCTACTTAATGTCAAACACAGCACCCCTCACGAAACCATATGAGTGACTTGAATTCTTACCACATGGGAAGGATTGCCTCCTTCACAACCTGATTATATGCTACTTAAACTTCTCAGGGGATCTGCCACTAGACCGCCCCTTCTCCCTGTTTCTTGTGGCTACCTACTCACCTTGGTAGGATGTTCCCAAGACCCTTAAGTAGTTATTCTGTGACCTGATTCCCTGAGTAGCCTGGTGTGAAACAGTAAACCTCTTCCCCAAATGGTTCCTGATGCTAGCCACTCTCAAATGTTTCAGGCACTGCAGTGTTTCTTCTCCAACTCCAGCCACATATATATCTTTCTGTATAGCAATAGCAAGGAGATGCACTTGTTTATTTCTGCTTATTTTTAATTATTTGTTGAAGAATGGTGGCTTTTTTGGTTTGTATTATTCTGAATTCAAATTTTATGGCATGGATTTAAAAGTGTTTTATGGGTAGTCTTTGGTAATTTTTTATTTTTGTTTTTTCTGAAAAAGCATCTTGCTACAAAGTTCAGACTAGCCTTGAACTCACTATGTAGCCCAGGCTAGGCTCAAACTTGTGGTGATCCTTGTGCCTCAGTCTCCCATATTCTGGGATTACAGATATGTTCCTCCATGTGTGGCAAAGTAATTCTAGTTTTTTTGCAAATTAAAGTCTTTTTTAATTTCTTTAATTTCTAGACTTTTTAAAACCATCTTGTCCCAACTTCCTAAGAAAATTTAAAAATTTGAATTAGGAGTTTAATAGTACTCTAGAAAGATATATTTTATTCTGGGTGAAAAGAGGAGGATAGAAATTCATCCTAAAAGTAAGCATGACTTTTTCATTTATTTGAAAGTCAAATAAATGAAATGGGGACATTAGGGTGTTCTATATCACTTCAAGAATTTTTAACTATGTATGTATGTATATATATATATGTACGTATGTATTTATGTATTTATTGTGTTAGGCCTCAAGAAAGGAGATCTGGATATGAACAGTTTCATCCAGGTCCATCCCCGGTGGATCATGATTCACTGGAATCCAAGCGACCACGTCTGGAGCAGGTTACTGATTCCCATTTTCAGCGTGTCAGTGCTGCGGTTTTACCTCTAGTGCACACACTGCCAGAAGGGTTGAGGTCTTCTGCAGATGCTAAGAAGGTAAATATTTGTTCTTTTGCCCTGTAGCTATAGGTCTGCAGTGTATATTTATCCATACTCAGGCAGAGTGCCTAAATTAAGAAAAGTCTAGTGATGCTTGTCTCTAAAGGTTGGTGCTATGGGAGAGTAAAAATTTTGTTAAACAAAACTGTAAACCACAGATTTAGTGCTCCAGACTTTAAGGTCACAATTTAACAGTTTGTAAAATAATATAATTCTGAAGCATCTTGCACTGGCTTCTTGTGCTATAAAATGTGGTCAAAGATACTCAACATTAATGATTTTGTCAAATTTCAGTTAAATTTTAAATCTCTTAAGTTTATTGGCAGTTTACTAACTTGATATGTTGTAAAAATATATTTTAGTAAGAGTTAAGTTACTAAAATTTTTTACATAGAAAAAACTAAATCCTAATTTATGTAAGTACTATGCACTTAAAGAAGACTTAGAAATTACAAAGGAAAAATGTTGTTTATAATTATGAATCTTGTAGATGAATGACCATTTTGTTTCACTAAATTTTTAATAAGAATTATATACTTTTCTGTATTTGGTATGACTTGATATACAGATACATTAAGGACAATTAAGACAAGCTAATTAACCTACCTCTCACCTCATTTATTTTTCATTCTTTTTGACCTGAGAACATTTCATTTTCTCTTAGCAGTTGTTAAGTATATGATATTTTTGTTAACTGTAGTTTTGCTACAAAATCACAGGTAACTTTTTAATAACTATTTTATAACATTTAAAATAATGTTTTGTAAATTTGAGTGTCATTTTAGATCAAACCATTTTTCTCTTGTTAGTAAGCTTTCTTTGTGAAATACGTCTCTGTATTTGCTCTTGTTTTTTCACTACACTTATGTTCTTCAGTTGTCTGTTTTGCTTGTTAAACCTGTGAGTTAGGAAGTACCTAGTACTCAGTAACTATTCCATAAACACTTGTTTTTAAAAGATAAATTAATTTCAGAAACTTAACAGTGAAATATTAACATGTCAATTATATTTTCAATGTTTTTTATCATTTTTTAGCAGCATGTTGAAGTTTAAACTATTTTTGACAGATTTCTTTCCCATAAGTTTATTGATTTTTATGGCTAATTTCCTTTCTTAAGTACCCATGCATTTTCTTTGAGTTTTTGTGGAATGAAAAGTAATTTAAAATGTGAATATGTTTGCAGTTTACTTTCAAATAGTTTAGCTAAGAAAAGAGTAATATGTACGTAAAGAGAAAACAAATAGCACAAACAGCTGGTGAATCTAGATAAAAGATAAATGTGTTCCTATGATCTTATTCATCCAACTTCTAGGTAATTTTTTTTTTTTTTTTTTACAGAACCAGGGATTGAACTCAGGCCCTTGCCCTTGCCAGGGAAGCACTTATTCCACTGAGTCATCTTCCTGGTCCCTTACTGAGCCATCTCCCCAGCCAGTAAATTTTGAAAATATAAGTTGAATGGGGAATTTCTCTTTGTGAATAAACTAGAAATTAAGCTTCTAGGACTTGTGAGAAATACATTGCCATGTGAAATATTTGTATTATATAGTCTATGAAATTTATAATAAATACTTTATTGGCTACATATGATGATACATACCTGATTACAGCTACTTGGGAGGTGGAGGCAGGAGGATTTCATGCCCAGCACTAGCCTAGATAACTTAGGAAGATCTTTTCCCAAAGTAAAGAAAAATCAGAAAGTTTGAGAATATATCTCAGTGATATAGAGCCCTTTAGGGTCTTATTCCCAGAATTATGAAAAATGAATAGAGATTTTGCTATATTAAAAGAAATTAAAAATGTAACAAAAGTCCTTAAAGGCTGAATAAATGGCACATTTATTGCAAGTTATAATTATAGAGTATGTTTTTAATAGAAAGAGATCTTAAAAACTCACATTCTAGCCAGGCATGGTGCTGTGCACTCATACTCCCCATAGTCAGAAACTGAAGCAGGACCACTGTGAACTCAAGACTCAGTATGACCCTCTCCCCACCTCAACAGCTCATGCACTAGAGTGTCACATGTTAGAACATGATCTATTTCTATTTATTATTCGAGAAACCAGATATTAAGAAAAATTAAGTGACCTAGCTTGATGCCTCTTGATTTGGAATGAAAACTCGGGACGCTTGACCTCTAAGAGTCATCTTGATCCCTGTTTCCATCCTTGTTTATTTTTGTCTTGGCTGTAGGGGGAACCAAACACAGAGCCTCTGGAGTGCTAGTCCAGTGCTCTGTCACTGGGCTGTGTCCTTATTAACTCTTTCTCTCTTCTCTCTCTCTTTCTCTCTTTCTTTCTTATATTTAGTATAGGGTCTACAGGGTCTCACTGTAAGATCAGACTTGTAGCAATCCTCCTGTTTTCAGCCTCCCAAGTGCTCGGATTACAGGTGCACACCACCACAGTCAGTTTCATTGCCATCACAGCATGACATATCAGGATTGAATCCTGGTTCCTACATCTGCCTAAGCAAGTGCTTTAATCCTCTAAGCTATCTGGCCACTTCTTATTTTTCTTTTTTTGAAAAATAATACTGTTAAGTTCAGGTATGTCATTTATTTAAAAGAAAAAAAAAAGGCCTTTAGGAACAAGTTAGGTACAATCTTAGTAGTTAATCCTTCTATGCCTATTTTATTCTTGGAATGGCTCCTAACAATAAAACATAATAAAAAATTTCAAATTTTTGTTACTTAAACTTTCTAGGTAACATATATGAATTTCATGCAAAAATTGAAACCTTTGGTATAACTGGATTAAAAATCACTGTTAACATTTTTGTATTTATTTTTTCTTATTTGTGTGTATATTTTAATTCCCCCTTTGGACTTTGTGTAGCACTATTTTTATTTAAGTATATCCTCAAGTTTTGTATCAAAAGTATACAAGTATATTGTTGGTGGTTAACTCAGTATATTAATGCACGAGAGTTTGTCTGATCAGTTGTCATAGTAGTTGGGATTCAACTTGGAGCCTTCAAACTGAGATGTATCCCTGGCGTCTTTTTCAAGATAGCTCACCAGATCACCAAGATGCACAGTCTGCACTCAGCGTCACTATCTTCCTATCTTAGCCTTTCAGGGTTTCATTACATTTTTATCTTAAGGTAAATTTGTATTAGTATAATTAATTATAACTTCGAGTTGCTTTTTGAACCTATTTTATTGAGCTACATTCAGCCCTTTTTATTCAACCAGGATCTGCCTAAGTTTTTAAATTGTCCAGGCTGAGATTTGCAGTCTTCCTGTCTCAACCTTTGAAAGTGTGGGAATTACAGTTGTGCCGCCAGGCCTGGTTCAAAGTTAATTCTACAGAAACGTCTTTTGTTTGACTAAACTGTCCCAAAATAGGTCAGTTAAATAGATTCAAGATAATGTGGCCTATACACAGACCTCTTTCCCCCAAAATAGATACTTACCTCTCCCTGGGCTCATCAGGTATAAAAAAACTTTTGGCATCTCTGTTTGCCATCTGCATATAGAATGGCATGTCCATGTCCCTCCCCTATCTCTAGAGTACAGCAGCAGTAGTGGTCGCAAGTCTCCCCTCAAACCAGCTTAGCAAAGAGTTTTGCTCTATCCAAAATATGGAACCAAAACAAAAAGCGGGTAGATTCCCTTCACCGAAGTGTTAGGCAGGGTCCAGAGTTGACTTTTTTTTTTTTTTTCTGAGGTACTAGGGATCAAACTGTAGACCTGGTACAGAGTTGACATATTTTATTTTATTTTTTTGGTGGAACAAGGGATTGAACCATATTTTAATTTTGTAAAAATCTTCTATTTATTTACTTGGTACTCAGGGTCTTATCACACAGCTCAGACGTGTAGTGATCCTCCTTTCTCAGCCCCTCAGTGCTGGGATTACAGGTATGTGCCACCATGCCTGGTTTCAGTGGCCAGCATGATGTGTCCAGGGCTCTGGGCTGGCATGGCATTTGGTATTGGGGATTGAACCCAGGTCCTTGCACTTTCCAGGCAGGTGCTTCAACTACTGAGCTATCATCCCAGCCCCCAGAATTGACATATTTTAATGCTTTGAGTATTCCCTTGTTGCCTTGCAGAAGACCAGGACTATTTTTCAGCAGTGTTAGAGGTGCCTCCTTTTGTATCTTTGCAAGCCTTATTGATTTGATACATTGTTTTAAACTTGCATTTAGTTTTGTGAGTGACATTTTAACATTTTGCATGTTTGTTACATATCTTTACTGTTCTATGAATATTTTTTATATCTATTGCCTATTTTTATGTTGATTTTTTTTTTTTTTTTTTTTTTTTTTTTTTTTTTTTTTTTTTTTTTTTTTTTTTTTTTTTTTTTTTTTTTTTTTTTTTTTTTTTTTTTTTTTTTTTTTTAATTTTATGAGTTGTTAGAATTCATTTTTCATGGCATGGGTGTCTGGGAATCAAACTTGGGACCTTGTGCTTGCCAGATAGGTGCTTTCGTCTCTGAGCAATCTCCTTAGCCCACACAATTCATGTGTTCAAAGGTTTTTTTCTGTTTCACCATTTGTTTCTTAAATTTGCTGATACTATTTTGATAGTATTATTTTTTGTTTGCCCCATTTTTTTTTTTTTTTTTTTTTTTTTTTTTTTTTTTTTTTTTTTTTTTTTTGCCCCTTTTTTTTTTTTTTTTTTTTTGTCTTTTTGAGACAGGGTCTTACTATGCAGTTCAGGCTGGCCTCGAGCTCACTTTGTAGCTCAGGCTGGTCTCCAACTCACAACAATTCTCCTGCCTCAGCCTCCCGAGTGCTGGGATCACAGGCATGCGCCACCACGCCCGGCCCATTTTTTTCTTTGAAGATATTTAATGCTCTTTATTTTTTGTTCTTGGTCTTCTCAAGCCTGCCCAAAATAATGTGAATTTTTTTGGTTTGAGGCTCTTTGTGATTTGCTAATAAGTCTCTTATGTTTGGTTTTAGTTGGCTTTAGTTTTGATGAAGATGTGAGTAGGAATCTAGTTAATATTCTTGTAACTGGATGGAGGACTAATTTAGGATTGTAAGTTCTGTCAAGGTACAGATCATGTCTGTTTTGATCTCTGCTCTATGCCTAGATCCTGTCATATAAAGAAGCCCTCAAGGAATTTGTCATTTCATAAATATTTAACCAACAGAAGTCAGTAGGATGTATTGATTTGTGATAGTAGTTTTTAGGGCATGCATCAGAATTACTTGGGGAGCTTTTCCAGTGAACAAAGCCCCAAATGCTTGGGAAATATTGCAAAGAATCAACAGCTGGGATCTCATCTTATTAACAATTTTTGCACAACAAAAGAAATCAACAGAGTGAAAAGGACAACACACAGAGTGGGGAAAATTTTAGCCAGTTGTTCCTTAGGCAAAGGACTAATTGTAGAACATATAAAGAATTGAAAAACCAGACTAGCCTCAAAGTTAAAGATCCAATCAAAAATAGGCATCTGAGAGAAATACATACTTCTTGGATGAACAAGTAGACATGGCAAATAAATATAAGCAGAAGTGTTCAGTACCAGAAGGATGTAAATTAAAACAACCCTGAGAGTCCATCTCCAGAAAGAATGGCTATTATTAAGAAATCATCCAGTTACTACTGCTGGGAGGATTGTAGGTAGAAAGGAATCTTTCTCCTCTGTTGGTGGGAGTGCAGACAAGTGCAACCAGTGTGGAAATTAGTGTGGAGATTCATTTAAAAAAAACAAAAACTAGGTCTAAAGGTCCCACTTGACCCAGTTCTTTTTCCAACAGAAGTAAAAGCATATTACAGCAATATATGTGCATGCATATTTATAGCAGCATTTGTAATAGCTAAATGTTGGAAACAACCCAGTGTCCATCTGATGAATAGGTCAAAAAGATGTGGTTTAACACAGTGGAGTAATACTCAGCCATAACGAAGGATAAACTTGAGACATTAATAACTAAGTGGATGGACCTTGAGACCATACTACTTAAGTGAAATAAGTCAGACAAATGTATAAATACATTTCCTCTCTGGTGAAACATAAAGTCTAAATAGGAACCAAAATGTATGGTAGATATTATGAAATAGGAGGAAATTCAGAAGGAAAGGGAAACTACAGAGTGGGAAAGGATGGAAAGAAAAAAAATTGAGAAATGAAGGAGCAAATGGAAACAAAGCTTTGTAAATAAAGAAGTAAAGAACAATTTTTAAAAAAAATTTTGTAGAACCGGGGATTGATCTCAGGCCCTTGCGCTTTACTGAGCCATCTCCCCAGCTCTAGTGAAGAATTGAAGGGTAGGGGAATGAGAAAAAAAGGAGGAATCAGCTACATTATGTATAGGCACAAATTCCCTATGATGAATGTGGTCATTATTTATTGTATCTAAATGGTACCAATATCTGCTGATTCCAAATAGAATGCTTTGTTATTGTATATGTTTCTGTAATACAAATTAGATCATCTGTATATGGTAAAGAAATGATACTGATACAATAGAGAAGTTCTGATGATTCAGTAGAATTTTCTTTTGTACATTAATGTATCAAGTTCTTGAGAATAAGCTATCTCATGCTTAAGGAGTCATCGCAGCATATGAGATCACCTTAAATAAATTTGAAAATTCTGTGTTTAGTCTTTGTTAAAAATTAGTTGGTTTAGTGAGTTCAAAAATTGCTATGACTTTCACAGTATTAGTGAAGATGTTAATGTTGAAGACAGTATAAAAACATTTTCCCTTATAATTTTCATTTCTAAAGTTTAGTTAAAATGGTTACACCGAAGTAGGATTTTTTTTTTTGTGGGGGCATGGGTCTTCTTTGGATAGGGCCTTGCTATGTCTGGCCTTGCATTGCTCACTTTATGACCCAGGCTGGTCTTGAATTTGCCATGATCCTCCGACCTTAGTCTCCTGAGTGCTGGGATTAAAGGTGTGTGCCACCATCCACAGCTTCCAATTAGGTTTTTTTTTTTTTTTTTTTTTTTTTTTTGCCGAACCTGGGATTGAACTCAGGCCCTTGCGCTTATTGTACTGAGCCATCTCCCCAGCCCCAGTTAAGATTTTTCATGTTGAGGAAAATTCTCTTTTCTTCTGGAAGCCAGTTATCTCAAGAATTTAATTCTTATCATGAATATATGAAGTATGGGGATTGAGACAAGATTGGGCACATTCAAGGTGGTATGGCTGTAGACTAGTACAGCGATCTGGAATGCCAGTAATTGAGTATATGCCAAATGCCGATGATATGGGGATTTAACTTTTTTAATGCTTTCCTTATAGATTTGTATATGGTTTAGAGTATAGTCATGTTATTTTTATGTTTTAGTTGAAATCTCTACCATGTTTTAGAACAATATCTCCTTTGCTCATGCTTACTTTAGAACTATTGATTTTTTTTGTCATTATTTCATACCTTTTAGCTTTTTATAATCCTACAAACTATTTTTATTCTAAGCTTCTTACAGTTTAAGGAAAACTGGAAGCTTTTTTCTTTGGGGGGGGGGGTGGAGGTATACTAGGAATCCAACCTAGGATCTCATGCTTGCAAGGCAAGCACTGTACCACTGAGTTCAACTCCCAGCCCCAAAAACCTTAATTTGAAATTCATCAATTTTATTTATTTTAAGTTTTGTTTTGTTTTTTTTTTTGACACAGGATTTTACTGTGTATTTTAGGCTGGCCTTGAATTCAGTTTGTAGTCTACAGTGGCCTCAAACTCTGAGCAGCCCTCCTGCTTCAGCCTTCTGTGTGCTGGGGTTACAGGGCTTGCTACCATGCCTAGGTCATCTGCTTCAAAATACTGTTTATATCTTTACTTCAAACTGGAAATTGTGGGTGAATGTGTATTTTGGGGATAGTAGATGTTGGGTGGAGGGGCTTTTATTGTTTCATTCCAATAGGTGGAATGGGATAAGATATTCCTCTTTAGAGTGTGAGTGAGAGTCAAATGAGATGATTTTCTTTTGCTAGAGGCATGCTGTATATGTACTTGGGGGGTGGGGGACAGGCACAATTGCCCTTTGTCCTTTATGAAGGTAGGTCCAGAGGTAATATCAGAGTTCTTACGTAGTTTTTCTGAATTCTGTGCCTCAGTTTTAATCCTTTGAAAATCCGAAAAGCTTGTTTTTTTTTTTTTTTTTTTTTTTTTTTTTGGTCTTTTTGATACAGGGTCTCACTATGCAGGTCAGGCTGGCCTTAAACTCACTTTGTATCTCAGGCTGGTCTCGAACTCACAACAATCCTCCTGCCTCAGCCTCCCGAGTGCTGGGATTACAGGCCTACACCACCATGCTCAGCTTGAAAAGCTTTTTTTTTTAAAGTTGGGAAACAAACTCAGGATCTCACAAAACATGGGCTTTATCACTGAGCTATGATCCTAGTCACTATGTTTTTGAGAAGAACTCTTAGCCTTATCGTAGCTAGTAAGATGGGTAGACACAGGTTTTACCTAGGGCGGTTATAGCAAAAAGAGCTTTTGGTGATTACAGCCCATGGTAGAATGTGTGCCATAGATTTGCCACTATTGGTACTGTTTCCAGGCCTACTCATTCAGACATTTTGAAGAGCTCCTCCAAAAAATAGCTGAGAATTTAGTATCTTCTTTTGTCATGACAGCACTATTATTTTCCAGAAATTCTCTGTAGTGTCATTACATATTATTACACTTAACAGCTCATCAACTACTTCATGCTCACTCGGACTTTTTTTGTTTTTTGATTTTCAGAATTAGTGAATAGTTTAAACTATAAAAGTGGTTATATTGTATTACTTGCATATGTATATGATTATGAAATTAGTGCCAAAAGATAGCGTTTTGATAAGCAGCCTACATGACTCAGCTAATGTGACTCTGCTATGCTTTAAATTTTATTTTTTCCATTAAAATACTTCTTGTTTTTGTTTGAATGTTTGAGCTAGGGTCTCATGTAGTTCAGGCTGGCCTTGAACTCAGCTCATGGCAGACCTGCCTTAGCTGTGGAGTGCTACATCTGGCTCTTAAGACAGTCTTGACTTTTAACATTGGTTATTAGTGAGAAATAAATTGTTACCTTCATTTTCTTTTCTAAAGGAGGCATTTGGAGGCAAACATGAAGCCCCATCCTCTCCAATCTCTGGGCAGCCATGTGGAGATGATCAAAATGCTTCACCCTCAAAGCTTTCAAAGGAAGAGTTAATACAGAGTATGGATCGTGTCGATCGAGAAATTGCAAAAGTAGAACAGCAGATCCTTAAATTGAAAAAGAAACAAGTAAGTGCTTGTTGTTAATGTTTATTATAATATATTCTACAATATGTGCTTATCTTCATAAAGAGAATAATGTTGAATTTTCCATATAGATTCTTAAATAAGAAGAATTATACCTTAATATATTCCATGACTTGCTTTTTTTGCTATTAGTTTGCGTAGTTTCATGCATTCACTTCTCTTGCTGTATCCTTTGATTATATGCACTTTGGTTTTACTAAATAATACCAAATTTGTGAAAATGATAGTAACATGTTATACTTCCATCGATATCATATATGTCTACCAGTTCGTGCATATCCTTGCATTTATTTGACTTTGTTTTCATTTGGTTTTGAAATAGTTCTATTTTAGTTTGCATTTTCTTGATTGGGAATGAAGCTGAGTTTATTTTTGTTTGTGGATTGTTTTTTGTGTACGTCATTCAAGTTTTGTGTCCATATCCTTCTTTTTTTTGTACTTTAAAAAAGTTTGTTAGTATATATTTATAGTACATAATGATAACACTCATAGTGGGGCATTGGCCCATGGATGTAACATATAACACATCTTCCATTTCTTTTTAGATCTGCTTCTCTTCTCCTTCCCATTTCTTAATCCCATTGTCCATATTGTCTTATTTCAGTGCTGGTTAATTTTAAGATTTCCTCAAGTCTCTTGTTAGTTATGTGTGTATTAGATATCATCTAACTTGTGGTTTGTCTTTTTTTGAGACAGGGTCTCACTTTGTAGTATAGGCTGAACTTGCAGTGATCCTCTTGCCTCAGCCTCCCCAGTGCAGGAATTATAGATATGTGCTACCATGCCAGCACACTTAATTTTTTTCAAAAGCTTTTTTTTTTTTTTTTGGCAGAACTGGGAATTGAACTCAGGCTCTTGCGCTTGTCAGGGAAGCGCTTATTCCACTGAGCCATTTCCCTGGCCCCCTCAAAAGCTTTTTAAAAAAATTGTATGTATGTATGTATTATGTATTTAAGACGGTCTACAGGGTCTCACTACACAGACTGACTTGTAGTGATCCTCCTGTTTTCAGCTTCCCTAGTGCTGGGATTACAGGTGTGCTCCACCATGTCCAGTCTCAATCACCCTCTCAGTGTGCCCTATGGGCAGGGCCATCACGGCTCACCATGGATCAAGCCCTAGTCTTTGTGCTCTGCCTAAGCAGGCACTTTAGTCTGGTGGCCTATCCGCTGGCCCTTTCAAAAGCTTGTTTTTGAGGGTGGAGTTTTATTTTTTAAGAGACAGATTGTCTTAGTTACTTTTTGCTCGTTGCTGATAAATTACCTGGCACCCAGAATTAAGGAAGGAGTTTATTTAGCTCATAGTTTGTGGAGGTTTTAGCTCATAATCAGCTGGTTCTAAGGCAATGTGGCACATGGCAGACAGAGGGCAGTTGTTCATAGTTGCAAAAAAACAGCAAAACAGCAAGAACAAAAAGGAAAGAGCAGATGGTAGCAGAGAGCAAGCCTCTTTCTCTCCCTTATATTGCATTCAGGCTCTCTGCCCCAGGGCAGATGTCACATTTATACCTATAATCCCAGCATTGAATTATGAATCAGTCACAAACTCTAGAAGTCCGCCTCATCACCGTATGAGGCTTTCAGGGGGACAACTAGACACAAGGCATAACCCAAATCATGTTATGTTCCACAGACTAGTCCTGAACTCCTGGGCTCAAGTCATCCTCCTGCCTCAGCTTGCAAGTAGCTGGGTCTGTAGGCACTTCCCCTAGCTCAGGTCTCTTGTCAATTATATGTGTATTAGATATAAAATGAGCATACATTTTAAAAATTTTGAAAGCATACAATCAATGTCATCACCACTATCTAATTCTAGAATATTTTTATCACTTTAAAAAAAGCCCTTTGTCCTAAATACCATTTGAAGTTATCCCCAAATTTTTTCTGTTCTCATTTCCAGTCACTATCTTATGTGATCTATGATTTGATATCTGTGATTTTTGTTATTCAGATAGTTCAGATAAATTATGTAATATATGACCTTTTGTGTGTGGTTTCATTTACTTAGCATGCTTTCAAGATTCATCCATGTTCTCTTTTGTATCAGCCTTGTATGCCTAAATAATACTCCATTGCATGAGTATTAAATACTTTACTCATCCATTGCACACTTGATAAATGTTTTATACTAGCTTTTGTGTAGCTGGCTTGTCTGTCTTGTCTTGCCTTGCCTTGCTTGTCATTTCCTTCCTTCCTTCCTTCCTTCCTTCCTTCCTTCCTTCCTTCCTTCCTTCCTTCCTTCCTTCCTTC
>PVKA01032401.1:0-25346 GCA_004027165.1 Ctenomys sociabilis
TTATTGAATCTTTGATATAATTCAGCTACATAAAGACCTGTAAATATAATATCATGTATGCACCTTGTACAATACCAAAACATTATGAAAACAGTTTGCAATGTATTATTTCATCGACTCTGTATGGTTATGGTGTTTTGAAACTGTCTGATTGACATTTGTATTTCAATAAAATAAAAATAAATGGAAAAAAAAAAAAGAATACGAAAGGATAGGAAGATACCTTTTATTATAGATTATATGACTCTTTACATAGAAGACCTTGAAAACTCCATCAGAAGGCTCTCTAGATATGACACATTTGCCAAGAGGCAGGATACAAATCCATGTTAATAAACCTACCAAGAAAGAAATCAAGACACAATTCTATTCACAATAACTTAAAAAAACCACCTAGGAAGCAACCTAAGCTTCAAGGTAAAGAGGCTATAAAATAAGAAATACAGGATAGTGATAGAAGAATTTAAACACATTAGAAAATTGAAAGATCTCCTTCAATTGTACATTGAGAGAAATATTATTGTTGAAATGGCCTTATTACCAAACTCCAACTACAGATTAAACTAAATCCTGATTAAAATATTAAAAACATTCTTCATGGAAGTAAAAAAAATTCTGAAATTGGCATGGGAACACAAAAGTCCCTGAGAAGCTTTAGTAGTCTTGGGTAAAACAGCAAGGCTGGAGTCATACCAGATTTCAGGTTACACTACAAGGCTACTGCAACAAATCAGCCTCTTTACCTTGAAGCTTAGGTTGCTTCCTAGGTGGTTTTTTTAAGTTATTGTGAATAGAATTGTGTCTTGATTTCTTGTTACTGGCACAGAACAGATATATCAGTGGAATAGAAAATACAGAAACAAACTTAAGAACCTCTAGCCACCTGAGTTTTGACAAAGCAGCAAAAAAAAATGCTAGAGAAAAAAATAGCCAATAATGGGAAAACTAGATACTACAGCCTTCTCTCTGCCCTGGTACTATAATCAAAATGAAATGGATCAAAGTCTGTGATCATTAATTGTGATGTAACAATTGGACTTGAGTAAAGTCTCCCTAGCAGATTACTACAGTTCTTGATGTGTCTGTGGATGACTTCCCTGTAAGTCAGTAAACTGAGGGAGAAAGACTCATCCTGGATGTGGTGGCACCAATCAGTAGACTTGTAGCCTACATAGAATAAAAAAAAAGGAAACAAGGAAATGCCTTTGGATATTTGTCTCCAATTTCTTTAGCTTTCCAGTGTAAACTACTAATCCTAGAAGAATCTCATGTTGCACAAAACAAATTTCAAGAACTTACATTTGGAAGTCTGTTTGAAAGTCTGTTTTAACGTTTTTAGATGGAAAAATTATCCTACTTAAGTCTAGTAAGTCTGAAAGAAAGTTTTCAAACATCTTTCTTTTCTATAAACACAGTTTTTGTCTTTTTATACTGACATATTAGACATAGCCCATATGAAGAAGCTAAGAAAACACACAAATCCTATTTATTGCAAAGTGACACATTTACAATGAAAGCTTGCAGTGAAGATTTTTTGCATCTTCTGACACAAACTTCGATTAGTGACTCTATGTGAGCTTTCAATCCTTCAACTTTAATTGATCGCTTGATCGCTAGCATGCAGACAGCAATTTTGAATTCCTCTGCCTCTGATCCTGCAGGTAGCCCCTGCGGCACTCCCACTTTTGATCTTCTAAGTCCACCTAAGAAATCCCTTTATCTAACTATATATGTATTTCATATTGATTCTATTCCTTTAGAGAACCCTAACTATGACCTAGAATGTAAAACTGAAAACTTTGAAACTGCTGGGAGAAAACAGGAAACACTTGAAGTCATAGAAAGATTTCTTGACTAGCATAATAAATAATATTGAAATTCAACAAATGGTACTGTATCTATCAGTTAAGTAAGATTCTACACAGCAAGGGAAACAACCTAGAGAATGGGACAAAATCTTGACTAGCTACTCCTCTGATAGATGATTAATTTCGAAAATATATAAAATTCAAACAAAAAATCCTAAAACTAATACAAGAACCAAATCAAAATATAAGCAAAAGAACTGAACATAAATACTTCTCAAAAGAAGTACAAATGACCAACAAGTTTATGGAAAAAATTTCAACACTTTTATTTAGGAGGTTACACTGAGATCCTTCTCACTCCAGTTTTCAAAAGCTATTGTGAGTACAACAAGCCATGAAAGCTGGCCAGGATGGGGTTAAAAAAAAGGAGCCCTGCTACACTGTTGGTGGGACTACAAATTCTTATAGCCACTATGAAAATTAGAATGGAGATTCCTCAAATATCTAAAAATCAATATACCATTTGATCTAGCTCTATCACTCCTTAGTAGATTCCCTAAAGAATTGGAGCATATTATAGTGTTATGTGCATGTTTATAGCACCATAACTTACAATAACTAAACTGTGAAAATAAGATTTGATATCTCTCCACAAAGGGTTAAAGTAAATGTGTTATATACACAATGAAGTCTTATTTAAAGACATAAAAATAAAAAAAAATTGTATTATCTTTTGGAAAATGGTGATATCATATTAGGTGAAAAATACCAGTCTAAAAAAGCATTTTGGGGAATGGGGGAGATAACTCAGTAGGTTTAAACCCCAGCCTGGCAAGCATAGTTCAATCCCTAGTTCCACACAAAAAAAGCATGTTAATCTAAAAATAAATTTAAATCAATGAGAAATAACAGAAAGCTAGAAGGTAGAGTTATAGAAATGGAAAAAGAAATTGAGGGAGAAGGGAGAAAATGAAGAGTGGGTGGGTATCAGGAATAAAACTAATGTAAATATCTTAGATACACGTACCAAAATACCCAAACAGATCACTTATCATTCTGTATTAATAATCACTAGTCCTAGAATAATCCCATACTATACAAAATGTGTTTTATAAATATGCATTTGAAAGTCTGTGTGAAAATCTGTTTAGACATTTTCTATAGAAAAATTATCCTACATTTAAAGCCTGTTAGTCCTTGAAAAGAAAAATTTCAAAACCTACCTTTTCTGTAAACATATCTTTTGTCTCTTTTGGCTTCTCAGAACTGATGTATTAGACATGGCCCATAGGAAGGAGCTAATAAAATACTATACATGAATCCTGTTCCTTGCTAAGTGATACATTTATACTGAAAGCTTTTGTTTTTGAAGCAATTAGGCAAATTAACCCTGACAGCATTATTTCAGGAAGGGTGCCATGCAAGGCTCCATCTGCACTGAGAATCTGCTCTGAAGCAAGGAACAGCTGATACATGCAAAAATATATAATTTCAGAATGGTATCCATGAATTCCTTGCCCTTGGAAGGGATCCACTAGAATGAGATGATAATAATGAGGAGTTTGGATTTCTGTTTATTACTTTTCAAAGGGAATAAGCCATATGAAAAAGTAGTCTCTCTTGCCCATCAGGGAGCAAACTTGGTATATGAAGAAAGTTGAGGACTGCTAAATGGTAAGAAAAAGAACACCAAATTTTTGTGTAAGTTACTATTTCAAATGAAGATCCTTACCCTATAAGGACACAACTTCAAACAGAATAGAGCTAAACAAAAATAGGTATCTGGGAACATATCTGCGATTTTATTTTGAAATTAATCAGAAGAAGTTGATTACACAGAGCCCAAATTAAGTGTAATTGTAAGTTAAGTTTTAAGTCTGAGTCAGGTAGAACATATAATGCAGTAAAATCTCCATATAACATTATGTTGAAGATATAATAACAGAGATGGACAATTTTTTACTTAATTTGGAAAACCACTACTGTTAATTTTTTATTACTACTATTTCTCTCCCACCTAAGTATTAACGAAGTCTGATTCTGGTTATCTTCTGAGATCAGATGAGATTAGGAGCAATGTGGCCACAGACTACCACTACTATTTGTAACTATATCTCTATTAGCAAGGACAGAACATATC
Organism: Ctenomys sociabilis; assembly: GCA_004027165.1. NCBI lineage: Eukaryota > Metazoa > Chordata > Mammalia > Rodentia > Ctenomyidae > Ctenomys > Ctenomys sociabilis. Next base: position 3,949 of record PVKA01032401.1, read on the forward strand.
CCTGAATTCTTTTTATTTTTTAAAATTCCATCTTTTCTATTGTTTAATAGTCACAGGATCTGCTTCTAAAAAGCCTGATAGATACTACGAATGTAATTCCTACTTCAGTAGCCACAGAACAAAAGAATGTGATCTTGGCTCCTTAAAAAAAAAAAAACAAAAACAACTAGCTTTTCTTCAAAGACAAGGCAACCGGAGTCATGATGATTCTTTGACACAATGTCCATTTTTGACTAGTTACAGTAAGTGGTGGGCAAGTATTAGACATAGAAGATCTATAGCCAAGACACAAGAGAAATAGATTTTTTTGAAATATATAATAAAGTTGGTTCACTCTGGAAAAGAAATGAATATTCCAGAGAGAATAGACTCTTTAACAATAGTCTTTTAGAGTAAAGTGAACAAGCTCTAACTTTAGATGATTCCAAATTCAGCTGTATCAGAAACACTTAAGAAAATTATTGTGCTGGGGAGATAGCTCAGCAGCCTAAAAGCCTATCTGGCAAGTGCAAGGACTCAGGTTTGATCTCTGGTACTGCATGCTGAGCCGGCCCTGCGCCAAGCCAGCCACTGAAACTGGGTGTAGTGGTGCATGCCTGTGATCCCAGTGCTAAGGAGGCTGAGACAAGAAGATGATTATGAATCTAAGCTGCATAGCAAGACCCTGTGCCAAATAAAGAATAAATGCTTTTAAAAATTGAAAATTATTAAAAATAAAGATTCCTGAACTATACCTCAAAGCTTTGATCAAGTTTTCTGCCTTTTCAAAACCCTTATTTAATATCTTGCTTATTTAGCTGCCACAAGGATAGAAAACTGCTGCTCTCAAGAGTAGTCCTGGAATATTTTATACTACAGATTACTAACATTTCTGATGGGCATTACTCACATGTAAACCTTAAGTACAAAATCTTTCTCTTCCTTTAATTCAGTGAGTGACTGCAGGATATCCAAGATGCTTAGGACTGCACAGCCATATGGTCGCCTGTAGTGCAAGTGTGCAGGGCCCTTCTTGGAGTCATTCAGGAGCATCCGCCCTGGAACAGAGCAGAAAACACCAATCAGACTGAGAACTCCATATTTTTCTCCAGCATTATCCTGATTTTACTGTAGCAATCAAAGTGATACTCTAAGCTATGAGTAAACAGCTGATGGGAGTCATTTAGAGTATTTTTGTGGAGTAACATCGAACATGCCTAGGTCAAGACTCCTCTGTACCATATACTTGGTCAATCATCTTTATCATCTTTCTCTTTTTTTTATTTGAGAGTCTCACTATAGTTCAGGCTAGCCTCGAGCTCACTGTGTACTGGCTTCAAGCTCATGGTGATTCTCCTGACTCAGCTTTCTGAGTTCTGGGATTAAAGTCATGTACCACCATGCCCAGATCTTATCATCTATTTCTAAATCAGTATCAAAAGTTCATTCATTAATCCCATGAACATAAAAGAGTAACTTCATGATTTTTTTTGAGAAAAATCATTATGCTTATGGATTTAAACTTGACAGATATACCAAGGACAGAAAATTCAGTACTTTTAGTTGCTGGGTAAAAACTCTGCCTAGAAAGGAGAATAGTGCATTCTTTCCAAATTCTACCTAAGGGCTTCAAGAACCATTATAGGAGTGAAAGCAGTCTCAAGAAGTCAGTGAAGCAGTACTTCGCTTATTTAACCAAGCTTATGCCAACAGTGGCAGGAGAACTTGTAAATGCTGAGACCACAACAAATGCTTTTTAAGTATAGCAAAAACTTTTATTGAAGAATGATTAAAAATATCCTTCTACAAAAATGAACATAATATGTTATAATGCAAACTATGAAGGAAAACTTGGTTAGTCACAGCCCCAGAAGATACATCCTGAACTTAAAATAAGGCTGGACAAACCAACAATGAAACAGTGAGTATAACTTTTTTTAACATCATTTGGGATCAAAATGAGATGCTATTCAACTTATGCAGAAGTGACAATGACTCTTTGTCATGTAAAAAGGACATGTGCCATCTATTAAATTGGCACTCCTGACAATGTTCTGTAAGATATTTCAGAGGAAGAAAGGTACAGAGTCAGGGCACTGTGATTTCACAAAGCAGATCATTTAAAAACTTTGTGTCTTAAAACAAATAGGAAGCAGACGGTTTCAAGTAAAAAATAAAATTCAGTATCAAACCCAGCTTAAGACAAAGAACTGAAAAAAGCTAAACGCTAATCCTGAGACTGAAAAAACATCTGAGGAAAAATCAAAACATAGGCATAAGAGATACTTATCCCAGTTGTGCCAATCTTAGTCATGTACATGGATAAAGGTGGACAGTACCTATTCGGATCACATGGGCAACTATATATAAGTCCCTCTTCATGTCTTTGCTGCTCAGATCCTAAAAAAAGAAAAATAATAAATTCAGACAAAGAACTCATAGAAAAAATTTCATTTGAACTGCACAGTGGTTTTCTTGTAGTATAAATTATAGATAGGAGACATAGTTGAGAGGAAGATTACGGTACACAACAGGTATTTTAGTGTTTCTAGTACTTCTCCAGTGAAAGCAAGATGTTATAGGCCTTTAGAAGCATATTTCATTTACAGTATTTTCCAGCTCTTATTTGGACCAAATCCAATACGTATAAAAGTCTTCACCTTGGAACTACTTGTATTACTTAACCCATGTTTATTCTATCATCATATGAAAAAAATTTTAAGTGCAACAAATAACAGATATTAGAAATGATATCTATTGTACATTGTCTTCAATGTAGTTGCTCAAGTTACCAGACACATAAAATTGGTGAAATAAAAATTTTAAGCATTAACTGTTCCTTTCAAAACACCAACTGCAATTAGTAGTTATCCTAACTATCTTGTGCATAAATATTCTTTTTTTCACCTTCCTGTTTTTGTTTTCTCCATTCCCTAACCCAAGTTGATCACTGCTTTTGTCACAGTTTCTTTCCATTTTACTATCTTTGTTGTACTCTTCAGATTTTATTTACTCTTTCATGTTCTTATACAAGGAATAGGACTTTATACATGTGGGTCTGATTTATTTCACTTATGACTATAGCCTTCAGTTGCACCCATTTACCTATAAAACCCTCAGTTTATTCTTCTTTTTTTAATTTTTAATTTTTGTTTTTTTTTAAGTTTTGTTTTATTGAAGTACAAATATCAATGAGATAGTTTTAAGATACCTTGACAAGATGGATTTGATAAATTAATACATTGAAAACTGTTTTCATAATGCTTTGGTATCACAGAAGTTACATACATGATATTATACTTACAGACATTATTATAGCGTATGTCCCTTATCAGTAAATTAAGAGAGTGTAGCTGTTTGCGTATCTTATTTTTTATACCTGAATTACATCAAAGATTCACTAATTAATACTTCCTACCTTGATATTTTCCTAGTGGTTGTCCATAGTACTAGAAGCTGACATAATATCCTGTCCAACCACCATTAGTGCAAATCTTGCCTCTCCTAGAATTATGTAGGAGCGTGGCGTTATCTATCCCAACTGTACTGTCCATACACACACATCATGATTCTTAATTTCTATACCCCTTCCTTTGTCTACACCTGTCAGAGATGGGCACTCCATTGTCATTCAACTAACTTAGGTGCTTGAACTTGACAACACAGTCCAGCATTCCACAACAATGGCGAGTTATCCGAAGAAGTTGTTGAGCATAGCCATTTACAGCTCAATTTAATATTATGGCCCCACGATGCATACTTCATTTTTATACTTTTCTGCTGGATGGTTAAGACCTAGATAGAGCAAGACTTATATGCCAACACATGTACTTTATGTTTCTTATGAGGTCAGTGAAGTCCTCTCAGGGTTTATCTTGTAGTCCTGTACATTATTCTGTAGTTCCTTTGTCTGTGTCATCCATGTGGATGAGTCACGGCAAATGCTTGACCAGTTTGCTCTCTGTGAGAGCCTGAGAGAAAGTTTTCTCTTCATGTGACTCTCCCCAGGCATACTATAGAACTTTGATCTCTTTCCTCTGTGGCTCCATAATTTCCTTGTTCAGAAAATTTGGAGCTCAACCGAGTTTCATGATGTTGCAGTACAGGTTCTCCTATGTCCTGAATTTTCGCTGACCTTGAAAGGCTAGGGCCAAAATGTTGGCTGGCCTTGTGGCTCTTCTATTTCACAAACTCTGACTTATGATCTTAGGTTGTTAACCATCCAGATGAAAAGCTGATTAGTATCCTACAGCATATGCCATTCACTTTGGCTTATCGGACTCAATTGATTTTAGTTGTTGTACATTTCCATTTGTATTTCTGCTTTTCGCTTCTTATACTAGGGAGACTATATGATATCTACACATGTGTGTCTGGTTTATTTCACTTATGAGTATTTGTTCAAGTGGCATCCACTTCAGTATAAATGCTTCAAACTTATCATTCTTAACAGCTGAGTAATACTCCATTATATAGAAATACCACATATTCTTCTTTATAATAGTGGTCCATTGTATAAAAATATCACATCTTTTTAAAACATTCCTCAGATGATAGGCATTTGGATTGTTCCCAAGATTTAGTTATGACAAATTGTGCTTCTATAAACATGGATGCACACATATAGGGAAAAAGTCCCAGAAGGCAGATAACTGGGTTGAATGGAACCTCTAATCCTAGTGGGGTATTTTTTGTGTGTGAAACTTTCATACTGATTTCCACAGTGGTTATACCAGTCTACACGTTCAACCAACAGTGGAGAAGGGTTCAATTTTATCCATAGCCCCACCAGCATTTGTTATGTGTTGATTTCTGGATGATAGTCATTCTTTCTAGGGTGGGATGAAATCTTAGTGTCATTTTAATTTGCATTGCTTGAGTGATCAGCATTGTTAAACATTTTTTTCATATATTTATTTGCCACTTGTATTTCTGAGAATTGTGTATTCATTTCAGAAACCAATTTTTGGATTGGATGTTTGAACTTTGGGGGCCTGACTTATTAAGATTCTTTATATATTCCAGATAGAAATTCTTTGTCTGAAGGACTGTGTGGTTTTTATTTCACTCTGTGAATGATTTCTTTTGATACAAAAAAAAACTTCTTAATAGGATGAGATCTCAATTACTGATGCTTTGAAGTATTTCTCAGGCAGTTTGTTTTTTGTTCATGTTCTCTCTGCCTATCCTCATGTCTTCAAGATTTCTGCTTTCCTTCCAGTAGACTTAGTATCTCTATTTCAGCATTCATATCTTTAACCCATTTTGACTTTAGTTTAGTGCATGCTAATAGACTTTGGTCTAGTTTTAGGTTCCAGCATCTGTAAAGTTTTCCCAGGACCACTTATTGAAGAGTCCATCCATCTTTCTTCTAGTAAACATGTTTGGTCCCTTTGTCAAAGATAATGTGCTTTTGTAGTTGTGTCTGCATCTTCTAATCTGTTCTATTTATCTTCAGGTGTTTTTTTTTTTTTTTCTTTTTTGCTAGTATTATGCTGACTTTATCACTGTAGCTTTGTAGTATAATTTCAAGTGAGGGTCCATGATTCCTCCAGCCTTGCCCATGTTGTCCAGGATTGTCATTGCTATCCTAGATATTTTTTTCTTTTGCTCCAAGATGAATTTTATGAATTTTTTCTATAGATCTTTGAGGCATGCTAATGGTATTTTGATTAGACTTGCATTAAACTTGTTTAAGTTTTGTGAATATAGCCATTTTCACAATGCTGTTTCTTCCTATTTATGAGCATGGAATGTCTTTCCATTTTCTAAAATCATATTTGATCTCTGTTTTTCAGAATGTTTTAATTTTAACTCTATATATTTTTACTTCCTTTGTTAGGTTGATTCCTAAAGTTTTTGTTGGATGCTAGTGTGAAAGGTGTGGTGTCCCTAATTTCTCTCTCAGTTAGTTTGTTGTTTCTGTAGATGAATGTTATTGTTTTTTGGATGTTGATTTTGTATCTTGCTATGATATTGAATTTGTTTATTAATTTTAGGAGTCTCTTGGTGGAGTTTTTGTCATTCATATACAGTACTATGTCATCTGCAAATAATGATCATTTCACTTCTTCCTTTCCCATTCTTATTTCTTTTATTTCTCTCTCTTGTCAAACTGCTATGGCTCATGTTTTCAGAACTACACTGAATAGGAGCGTGATAGTGGAACTCAGGTCTTGTACCTGGCTTTAAAGTAAAAATTTTCAGTTTTTTTTCCATTTAGAATGATGTTGGCTATTTGTCATAAATGGCTTCTATCTGATTAAGGTATAGCCCATGTATTCCAATTTAGAGGGTTTTTATCACGAATGAATTGGACTGTGTCAAATGCTTTTCCTCCATCTATCATTATGTGGTTTTCTCTTTGGTTCTGTTGATATGGTGTATTACATTTATAGATTAGCATATCTTGAAACACTCTTGCATCCCTGAGATGAATCCCACCTGGTCATGGGATATAATCTTATTGATGACTTGTTGCATTTTGAGGATTTTTTGGATATATGTTCATTAGGGAGATTGGCCCATATTTCTCTTTTTTGTTTGGGTCTTTCTCTGGTTTTGGTATCAGTTTAATGCTTGCCTCCAGAAATGAGTAAGGGAAAATTATTTCCTTTTCAATTTCATTGACGAGTTTGTGGAGAACTCGGATTAAATCATCTCTAAATTTCTAGTAGAAATCAGCTGTGAATCCCTTGGGACCTGCATTTTTCTTTGTGGTAAGTTTTTAATCATGTTTTCAATTTCATTGACTGGACTTGGCTTTTCAGAATTTTTATATTCTCTTGATTCAGTTTTTGTAATCCATATGTATCTAGGAAACTGTCCATTTCTGTTTTGTTTTCCATTCTCTCAGAGTAAAGATTTTTGAAGTATGTATTGATGATCTTTTGAATTTCCACAGGATCTGTAGTACTTTCACCCATTTAATTTTTTTATTCATTTTAATGGGAAAATAAAACAGCAATGAAATAGTTTCAAGTCAGGTTAGTAGGATAGTTACAATAATTGATACAGTGTAAACTGTTGTTGTTGTAGTGGTTATTCAAGAGTACAAGATGAAGACATGATATCTTGTCTAAACATTTTAGTACAAACCTTTCTTCTCATTGAAATAGCTGTATACCTCTCCGGTTTTGTATATAGATATATATTTTTTCACTACAAAATGGTCCCTTATTTATATCCTTGTATTTTGTTTTGCTTTGTCAGAGATGGGTGTTCCATTGCTGTTAGAGAGGCTGTATTAGAAGTCCTTAAAAGGCCTTTTCACACTTGATGCCAGTTCAAATACTGTCATGGTTTCAGGGTAAATCCTAAGGGGATTTGACTGACCTTGTCAGATACAAAAGTTACCTTTTTAGTCATATAGGTCTTGTTTTAACTTGGTTTTAACCATCCAGCAGAAAAGTATAATGAGGTATAAAAAATAATGCCATATTAATATGCTGAGCGATAATGTAAAAGGCTCAAGTCAAAAACTGACAATTACCAGTTCTGCTGATAATCCACTAATATGGACTATTGGACTATATTGGGATATTTTGCTCATTTTCTTTCTTACTGCTTGAATTTAAGATTTTTCTTTTCTTTTTTTTTGATAAGGTTAGCTGGGGGATTATCAATTTTATTTATTCTTTCAAGGAAGCACCTCTTTGATTCATTAATTGTTTGTAATGTTTTGTCTGAATTACATTAATTTCTGCTCAGATCTTTATAATTTCCTCACTTCTTTGGGCTCTGAGGTAGACTTGCTCCTCTTTTACTTAAAGCCTTAAGTGTATCATTAACCTCTTTATTTGTGGTTTCCTAATGTGAGTGTTCATCAATATGAATTTTCCAGGGGCTGGGAAGATGGCTCAGTAGAATAAACACTTCCCTGGCAAGTGCAAGGGCCTGAGTTCAATCCCCAGTTCCACCAAAAAAAAAAAAAAAAAAAAAAAAAGAGGACTGTTTAATATGAATTTTCCTCTGAGGACTCCTTTCATTACGTCCCACAAATGCTGGTAGATTGTATTGTTTCATTTCTTCCTTAATTTCATCTGTAACCCATTGGTTCTTCAGAATGATGTTATTTAATTCCCATGTGTTTATGTGGTTTCTTTTATCATTAATTTTCAATTTTATTTCAGTATGGTCAGATAATATGCACATGGAAAAATTTTTCTTGCATTTACTTAAGCATGCTCTATGGAGTATTATGGCTGAATTATATCAAAAATTCAATAATTATTTACCTAGTGGATGACCATAGTACTAAAAGCCGACATAATATACTGTCCAACCACCATTAGTGCACATCTTGCCTCTCATAGAATTATGTAGAAGCACAGCGTTATCTATCCCAACTGTATTGTCTATACACACACATCATGATTTTTCTTTCTACAACCCTTCCTTTGTCTACACCTGTCAAAAGTGGGCACTCCATTGACATTCAACTAACTTAGGTGCTTGAACTCGACACCACAATCCAACACAGTCCAGCATTCTGCAACCATAGTGAGTTATTCAAAGAAATTGTTGACCATATCCTTTTACAGCTCAGCTTAATATTATGGGCTCACGATGTATACTTCATTTTTATACTTTTCTGCTGGATGGTTAAGACCTAGGTAGATCAAAACTTATATACCAAGACACAAGAACTTTATATTTCCTATGTGGTCAGTGAAGTCCTCTCAGGGTTTATCTTGTAGTCCTGTACATTATTCTGTAGTTCCTTTGTCTGTGTCATCCATGTGGATGAGTCACGACCAATGCTTGACCAGATTGCTCTCTGTGAGAGCTTGAGAGAAAGTTTCCTCTTCATGTGACTCTCCCCAGGCACACTTTAGAACTTCAATCTCTTTCCTCTGTGGCTCCATAATCTCCTTGTTCAGAAAATTTGAAGCTCACCTGAGTTTCAAGATGTGGTCTATTTTAGAGAATGTACCATCTGTAGCCCGAAAGATGGGACAGATATTGTTGGTTGTAACACTGTAAATGTCTAGTGAGCCCATTCCTTCAAAGGTTTTGTTGAGTTCTGCTTCATCTTTGCTAAATTTTTGTTTGGTTGATCTATCTCTTTGAGGCAATAGGGTATTAAGGTCTCCTGTTACAAATGTGTTATTTCATTTTTCATGTCCATTAAAATTTGTCTTCTATGGAGGAGTGCTCCCATATTTGGTATATATATATATTTGTGATTGTTATCTCTCCCTCTTGAAGTTTTCCCCTAACCAGTATGTAGTGACTTTCCTTATCCTGATCATCTTTGTTTGAAGTTCAAATTATCTGTGAACAAAAAAGCTACCCTGCTTTTCCTGGGTACCTGTGCAATGGAGTATTGTTTGCCATTCTTTGACTTTCAGTCTATGAATTTTCTTTTGAGTTAAATGTGTTTTTTGCATATAGTATATTGTTGGATTTTGCTTCTTGATCCACTCTGCCAGTCTGTTTCTTTTAATTGGTGAATCAAGGCCATTTATACTGATTTTTAAAAATAATTTTATTGAGAAACAAATAGCAATGAGACATAGATTGATTTTAATAACTGATATACATTGGCTTATCTTTTTTATGTGATTTTCATGCTGTTGGTTCCTTCCCCTGTGTTTGACTGCTTGTCCTGTTTGATGGTTTCTTTCTACTGTTATTCTTGTCATTTTTATTTCTTTCTAGAATATCTTGGGCTGTCAGTACTCTTAAGTTGGTTAGGAGTTTATGAATATCTTTAGTTGTTCTTTGTCATGGAACTATTTTACTTTTCCATTATGTGAAAGATAGTTTTGCCAGGTACATCAATCTGGGTTGGAAGTTGTTTACTCTCAGGAATTTAAATATTTTACTCCAAGCTCTTCTTGACTCGATGCTTTGTGTTGAGAAATTTGCTGTTATTCGTATGGGCTTTCCTTTATACATGATCCGTTTCTTTCCTCTAACACCTTTTAATATGCTGCTCTTGTGCTGTATTTCTAGGATCCTGATTTTCACATGTCTGGGTATAGATTTACTTTGCTTAATGCTAATTGGGGTACTATATGCTTCACTTATCTCTATTTTTATAACAAAATAAATATTCAGAAAAATGACAAAACATCAAAGTTTCTTTTTTTTTTAAAGGTGCAAAACCAGGCTTTATTTTGGAAAAGACAATTGAATTGGGTTTTGGTGGAAGGCACAGGCAAGAAGAGGTACTGAAGGAAGTAATGTTTCCCCAAGGGTGGGGTGAGGGCTAAGATGAGCCTCAGGTGGGTCTCTTGCTCGTAATGCTCCCTTGTATGGCTGTCTCCCCATGGGCTCTGGGACAGCTGTGGGAGAGGTGCAAGCTGGGACATGCTGCTGTGGCCCACTCACTTGGGCAGGACATCAGAGGTCTCAGATACCAGTTGCCCATCATGGGTCTCAATCTTCTTTACAGTCACAGCAGACTTGGTGCAGGTAAAGTCAGAGCTTTGGAGGCCCCCAAAGCCATAGCCTATGAGGTCCCCATAGGGTGATCTCACCATTCCTGCATAGCAGGCTCTTTTAGATGTATTTTTTTCCATCTTTCATCTTTTGTTTGATCCTAGATGCTTATCTCTCTTCAATAAAGAAGGAAAAGGGGGCAATCATGATTTGTAGTGAAATTAGAGATTCAATGTCACCATACTGATGATATATGATTAAGGAAAGTAAAAAATTAACAAAAATTATTGGTGGGTTCCACATAATTTTAATGTAAATCTATCTTATTAAATATCAGCACATAGTTAAACACAGATACCAAAGGTTATCGAATATATTCTTTTCAAGACTAAACACTAAGTGTGGCTATTCATGTTAAAACACTAGAAATTATAATACCAAGGTGGCGAGAGGGTGGTCCATTCACCACTCAACTAGTGAGCAAAGTTTGAATTCTAGCTGCATGGTATCATTAGATTTTAGATTTTTTTCACTGGCACAATCCTTCCAATTGTACCTCCCAAGGAAACGGAAAACCAACTACACAGTATGATGCAAGGTGAGTGGGGACAGTGACTCAGGGCTTCCATCTTACTCACTGATACTCACTTTGAAACATGGAAAACTTCATATACTTTCCTATTCTAGGCTGTGTTTTTCATAGAGATAATGGGATTTGCAAGTATAAAACCAACTTATTAATACTTAAACTGAAGAAAAGGAGAAATATTTTAACACAAGACAGTATTACGGGAAAAAGTTAGGTCAGTTTCTCAATCCTAAGAAATTACTTCTTAAAATACTTTTGGAATATGGAAGAACATAATATCTATATCATAATACAGGGAAAATAATACAAGTTAATTCTGAGTTGGTCACCCAAACACAATAGCAAGTAGATAATATTTACTTTTTATGTAACAAATTATTGAAGCTTTAATATTGCCAATCATTATGTGTGAAGTATTGACTAGCTAGTAATGAATAAATATACACTAGATATAACCTTACATGCAACTGTTATTCATTACAAAAGTCCGCAAAATCTTCACTACATTCATTTTTAGTAGGAAATATTTCCATCTTGGGTAAAATTTTTCATTCACAGGAAATCTTAAAATCTAACATGGTCAGAAAAAAGTCTACAAAAAGAAAAGAATCGAAGCGTGGGTGATGTGACTTCAATGTGATGTTGAAGTTTTCTGAGTAACTGCAAACTTCATGGTGTGGTCCTCTTTTTTCCCCCCTGATGTTAAGGAAAGCCAACAGGAGAAGTATTTTAACATCAAGCACATATTTCCAACCGGAAAAATCCTTTAGCTCACAGGAGTAATTTAAGTATTTAAAAATAGGGGCTGGGGAGATGGCTCAGTGGAATAAGTGCTTCCTTGGCAAGCACAAGGGCCTGAGTTCAATCCCTGGTTCCACCAAAAAAAATCAAAAAACAAACAAACAAAAGAACAGTCTAAACATTAAAAGTCATTTAAGTCCAAGAAAAGTTACCACCGAATTACTATTTCAGGTCCTGGCTAAGGCAATCTTGTTAAAAAATCTTAATGTGTATTATAAAAGTTCCTCAAATCATGTTTGTGGTCTTTTTCAAGGAAAGATGGTAGTAGTATATTAAGTGGTGTTCTGCCTTCTCACTGGGAAGAATAGGAGATCAGGAGTATTATTTGCATCTCTGATTTATAAAGTTAGAACCATATAGCTTTGGCCTCTGAGCTCTTATGGATAAGCAAAATGCTATGTGAAATGTATAACTTATTATAATTCTATTTAAATATCATAATTACATTCAGTTTTAAAGATGTAAGTACTATCTTTATCATACCTAGGAATTTAAACACAGCACATGAACACAGCTCTGTCCCCCCATGCATCAACAATTTCTCTTACTGTGTTATCACATACTACTATAAAATCAGGGCCCAGTGAAGCTTCCTAAGTTTACTCAGACATTTTCCACAAATATATGTTTAATCTGTTTATAATTCCTTTTTCAGAAACAAGGTCTTAGTGGTGACCTCAGTAACCACACACCCTCACTTCAGAAGCTGTCAATCAATTTTTTTTTCTGTATTTTAAGGAAGGGTCTGCAGGGTGTTCAGGGTCTCACTACTAGATTGATCAGGCTCATAGTGATTCTTCTGTTTGGAGGTGTGTGCCACCACACCCAGTCTCAATCATGTCTCAGCGCAGAGCCAGTACAGCAGTCAATAGTTTAACCTAAATTCCATAAACTACAATCTGGATTCTTTCCTTCATTGTCTTCCCAGGGACAAGAGAGAGAATCAATTTTCCTAGGGCAAGCCAGCTTAACTCCCCTTCACCATCTTTACAAGTCTGTTTTTCCTGCTCTTTCTTCTTGCGTCATTTCCTAAGCTTTGAATCCTAGGCTCAAAAATGAACAAAACATTATTTCAACTTAGCCAGATCTAAAAATCTTTCTGCGTATCTGAAGTATTTTCAATAAAAGCTACCCTTATGAAGTGATTTTTGATTGTACAACATCATTTGACATTTTGAAAGATTAAATTGTAGTAAATGAGTTAAACTCAGCATACAAATGCAATTTTAACTTTTAAAGGAAGTGACAGAATAGATTATCAAATAAACATTATCTGTATTTAAGAGGCGTAACGCAAACTTTAAGATATCTCTTAAAGTTCATATACCATAAACAAGGTACATATCAGACTGTCATATTGGGAGATCAAGGAATTTTGCTAGATCTCAGTATCACTGAGACAGAAAAAAGAATGCATAGGAGTCAGGGGTTTTTTGGGTAAAAAAAACTAATCAGAACTTACCTGAATACCACATGGCAATGTAATATCATGAGGTTTAGCACTATTATTATGATTATGATTGCTATTACCCTACAATGTAGGCAGTTGAGCTTAACCTCACAATCTGTCTGAATATTATTATTTTTTAAATTTTATTTAGTTTTCAAATTCATTTTAATGAGAAAAAAAGATAAAATAGCAATGAAACGGGTTCAAAACAAGTTAGTAGGGCAGTTACAGTAATTAATATATTGTATATTGTTGTCTTCATAATATTCAAATGACAAGATGCAGATATGATATTTAGTCTAAACAATATTAGTATAAACCTTACTTCCTTTTTTAATAAATTTTATTGAAAATTGCAATGTGACAGTTTCAAAACAGGTTGGTAGGAGAGTTACAACAATTAATACATTGCATATTGTTGTGTTTGTAGTAGTCATTCATAGCACAAGAGGCAGACATGATATCCTGTTCAAACACTATTAGTACAAATCTTTCTTTTCATTGAATTAAGAGAAAGTAGCTATATATCTATAATATTTTGTATACATAGATACAAAATGGTCCTTCATTTATATATATTTTTTGTTTAGTTTTGTCAGAGATGGGAATTCCATTGCTATCCAAATATTGTAGGTGTGTGAATTCAGCAAAATATTTCAATATAGTCCAGTAGTCCACAATAGTGGTGGGTTATCTGCAGGACTGGCAATATCTAAAGCGATTGACTTGAGCCTTCCACAGCTGAGCATATTAACATGGCTTCACTTTTCATACCTAGTTTTTATACTTTTCTGCTGGATGGTTAACACCAAGATAAAGAAAGACCTATATAACAAGAAATGTTATTTTGCATATCTGATAAGGACAGTCAAATCCCCTCAGGATTTATCCAGAAACCCTGTATCACAGTTTGCAGAACCTTTGTCAGTGTCAGCCATGTGGATGAGTCATTGCTTGACCAATTTGCTGTCTGTGAAAGCCTGAGAGAATTTTTTCTCTCCATGTAACTCTCCATAGGCATACTCTACATCATCAATCCCATTCCTCTGTGGCCTCATAATCTCCTTTATCAGAAAATTTGGGATACAACTGAGTTACATGATGTTACAGTACAGGTTCTCCTATGTCCTGAGTCTTCACTGACCTTGAAAGGCTAGAGCCAAAATGTTGGCTGTTCGTGCATCCCTTCTTTTTCTCTAATTTTTGGTTTGTAAACTTAGGTTGTTAATCCTCCAGAAAAGAAGGTTATTATTACCCTACAACATATGCAGTTGGGTTTAACCTCACTATCTGTCTGAATATCAAACATCATAGGCATAAGATGGAACATGTATTTTCCATCAAGTATTGATGTATTAAACTTTAAGTCTCTACAGAACTAAAAAAATTTAAAAATATGAATAAACAATTAGAAATTTTTACACAGAAATTTAGAAATTTAACCACATACATCATTGTAGCAGGACAGTCCTATGACATTTTTTTCTTGTCTCTTTTTTTCATTTATTACCACCATTTTTAAACAACCATTTACTTTAGAGACAGTATGACAATAATTGGTGTGTTATGACAAGCAGCATGTATTTAGAAGACCAGAATGACAGGCATTCCAAGGATGAACCTACAATTACACATTGCTATCTTCAGTGCAGTTGCTTAGTTAACAAGTATCAGCACTTACAGTTAGTCAGGATGAGAATCCTAGCAAATAAGTGCTAGATTCAAGAACCTGATGATAGTTCTCAGGATCAATACCTTACCCAATTTCTGCGTGTAAATGTATGCTTTGCCCCTTTCACGTTTCCTAGCTTTTCTCCTTGCCCTCTCTTTGTTGTCTAATCATCAAGTTCTCGCTTCCCTTTTAATTGTGCTATACTTTTCCATTTGTGTTTCTTCTTTTGAGTTTGTATACTAGGGACACCATATGATATTTATGTTGGTCTGTTTTATTTCACTGATGAGCATGTCTTCAAGTGGTATGCACTTAAACATAAATGCTTTACGTTTATCATTCTCTATAGCTGAGTAATATAGCACTATATAAAAATACCACATCTTTTTAATCCAGTCCTCAGGTGACAGGCATCTTGGTTATTTATAAGATTTGGCTATCACAAATTGTGCTGCTATAAACACGGGTACACATATATCATTATGACATGATATTTTTTCAGTTCCTCCAGGAAATTCCCAGTAGGGATATAGCTGGTTTGAATGAGATTTTCAGAACTGTTTTTTAAAGGAGGCCCCACACTGATTTCTATAATGGCTGTACCAGTCTACATTCCCACCAGCAGTGGAGAAGGCTTCCTTTTCCTGCACAGAATCTCCAACGTTTGTTGTTGGTTGATTTCTTTATGATAACCATTCTTTCTGTGGTGAGATGGTATCTTTTTTTTAATGGTAATTTATTTATTTACTTATTTTACTTTTTTAACTTCATTTATTTATTCTTTACTTTCAAAGCTGATTAATAGGACAGTTTCAATAATTAATACATTGTATGTTGTTATCTTCTTGGTGCTTATCCATAGTACAAGAAACAGACAGTAATAGCAAACACTATTAGTACAAATATTCTCATCAAGATAAGCGCAAATAACTATATAGCCATTCTATCTGGAGTGAGATGATATATCAGTGTTGTTTTTTTAAAATTTATTTATTTTTTATTTTATTGAACGACAAATGTCAATCAGACAGTCTCAAGACAACTTAACAAGACAGATTCGATAAATTAATACATTGCAAATTGTTTTCATAATGTTTTGGTATTGTACAAGGTGCATACATGATATTATATTTACAGATATTATTTTAGCAGATGTCTCTTATCAGTAAATTAAGAGTATAGCTGCTTACTTATCTTATTTTTTATACCTGAATTATATGAAAAATTCAATAATTATTTTCCTACTGGATGACCGTAGTATTAGAAGCCAACATAATATCCTATCCAACCACCATTAGTGCAGATCTTGCTTCTCATAGAATTATGCAGAAGCACAGTGATATCTATCTCAACTGTACTGTCTATACACACACATCATGATTTTTTTCTTTCTACAACCCATCCTTTTCTACACCTGTCAAAGGTGGGCACTCCGTTGTCATTGAACTTGATTGTGCTTGAACTCGACACCACAATCCAACACAATCCAGCATTCTACAACAATAGTGAGTTATTCAAAGAAGTTGTCAACCATAGCCATTTACAGCTCAGCTTAATATTATGGCCCCAAGATGTATACTTCATTTTTATACTTTTCTGCTGGATGATGAAGACCGAGATAGATCAAGACTTATATACCAACACATGAACTTTATATTTCCTATGTGGTCAGTGAAGTCCTCTCAGGGTTTATCTTGTAGTCCTGTACATTATTCTGTAGTTCCTTTGTCTGTGTCATCCATGTGGATGAGTCATGGCCAATGCTTCATCAGTTTGCCCTCGGTGAGAATTTGAGAGAAAGTTTTCTCTTCAGGTGACTCTCCCAGGGCACACTATAGAACTTCGATCTCTTTCCTCTGTGGCTCCATAATCTCCTTGCTCAGAAAATTTGGAGCTCACCTGAGTTTCATGATGTTGCAGTACAGGTTCTCCTATGTCCTGAGTCTTTGCTGACGTTGAAAGTCTCGGGCCAAGATGTTGGCTGGCCTTGTGGCTCTTCTATTTCTCAAACTCTGACTTGTAATAGTAGGTTGTTAACCATCCAGAAGAAAAGCTGATTAGTATCCTGCAGCATATGCCATTCACTTTGCCTTATCTGACTCAACTGAATTTACTTCTTGTACGTTTCCTTTTGTATTTCTGCTTTTCAGTTGTTATACTAGGGAGACTATACAATATTTATACATGCGTGTCTGGTTTACTTCACTTATGAGTATAAGTTAAAATGGCATCCATCTCAGCATAAATGCTTCAAACTTATCATTCTTAACAGCTGAGTAATACTCCATTATACAGAAATACCACATCTTTTTTAACCATTCCTCATGTGATGGACATCTTGGTTGTTTCCAAGATTTTGCTATCACATATTGTGCGGCTATAAACATAGGTACACATATATCTCTATGATACAATGTATGCACATCGTTTGGGAAAATTCCCAGTAGGGGTATAGCCGGCTTGAATGCGATTTCTAGTCCTACGCTTTTGAGGAGTCTCCACACTGACCTCCACAATGGTTGTACCAGTCTACATTCCCACCAGCAGTGGAGAAGCGTTCCCTTTTCCCCACAACCTCTCCAACATTTGTTGTTGGTTGATTTCCTTATGATAGCCATTCTTTCTGGAGTGAGATGGTATCTCAGTGTTGTTTTTATTTGCATTTCACAGATGGCCAGTGATGTGGAGCATTCTTTCATATATTTATTTGCTTCTATAATTTTGTCCTCTGAGAAGTGTGTATTCATCTCAGATGCCCATTTCTGAAGTGGGTCTTTAAATTTGAGGGCCCTGTTATATTTTAATTCTTTATATATTCTAGACAGTCGTCCTCTGTCTCATTGCTTATTAGTTAGGATTTTTTCAAAGTTTGTGGGTTGTCTTTTCACTCTGTTGACAATTTCTTTTGACATGCAGAAGCTCCTCAAGAAGAGTTGATCCCAGTTGTTGATTCTTTCAAGTGCTTCCCGTGCGAATATATGTTTGTTCATGAACTCTTTACCTACCCTTATGTCTTCAAGAGTTCCTCCTACTTTCTCTTCCAGGAGATTGAGTGTTTCTGTTTTAATGTTTAGAACTTTAATCCATTTTGACTTTAACTTAGTGCATGGTGATAGAGCTGGGTCAAGTTTTAGTTTTCGGCATGTAGAAAGCCAGGTTTTCCAGCACCATTTATTAAAGAGGCTATCTTTCTTCCAGTGAGCTTGTGTAGCCCTTTTGTCGAAGATAAGATGGCTGAGTGTTTTCATAGATGCCTCTGCATCTTCTAATCTATTCCACTAATCCTCAGGTCTATTTTGTTGCCAATGCCATTTTGATTTTGTCGCAGTGGCTTTGTAGTATAATTTCAAGTCAGGAATTGTGATGCCTCCTGCCTTGTCTTTATTGGCCAAGATTGCCTTTGCTATTCTAGGTCATTTGTGGTTCCAAATAAATTTTAGGAATGATTTCTGTAGGGCTGGGAGTTATGTTGGTGGCAGTTTGATAGGGATTGCATTAAATCTGTACAGCAATTTTGGGAGTATGGCCATCTTCATGATGTAGGTTCTTCCGATCCAGGAGCATGGAGTATCTTTCCATTTTCTGAAATCCTCTATAATCTCTTTTCTTAGGGTGTTGTAATTTTCTGTGAAAAGATTTCTGACTTCCTTGGTTAAGTGAATTCCAAAGTATTTCATTTTCCGTGGTGCTATTGTAAAAGGTATTGTTTCTATTGTTTCCCTTTCATTGTGCTTGTTATCTGTGTAGAGGAATGCTATTGACTTTTGAGTATTGATTTTGTATCCTGCTATGCTACTGAATTTCCATATCAGTTCTAGTAGTGTTTTGGTGGCAATTTTGGGGTCTTCCAAGTAAAGTATCATGTCGTCTGCAAATAGTGATAATGTAACTTCTTCTTTACCTATTCTTATTAACTTTATTTCTCCCTCCTTTCTAATGGCTGTTGCTAAGGATTCCAAGACTATATTGAATAGGAGGGGCGATACAGGACACCCTTGTCTTGTACCTGATTTAAGAGTAAAAGATTTCAGTTTTTCCCCACTTAGGATTATATGAGCTTTTGGGTTGTCATAGATGGCTTTTATCAAGTTAAGATAGAATCCATCTATTCCAATTTTCTGCAGGACCTTTAACATGAATGAGTGTTGGACTTCGTCAAGGGCTTTCTCTGCATCAATTGAGATGATCATATGGTTTTTAGATTTCAGTCTATTAATATAATGTATTACATTTATAGATTTTCGAATATTGAACCATCCTTGCATCCCTGGGATGACTCCTACCTGGTCATGGTGTATGATCTTCTTGATGATTTGCTGTATTCTATTTGCCAGGATTTTGTTGAGTATTTTTACATATATGTTCATGAGGGAGATTGGCCTGTAGTTCTCCTTTTTGGTTGTGTCTTTCCCTGGTTTTGGAATCAGTATTATACTTGCCTCCAGAAATGATTTTGGGAGGACTGTTTCCTTTTCAACTTCATTGAAGAGTTTGTGGAGTGTGGGGATTATATCTTGTATAAATTTCTTGTAGAATTCAGCTGTGAATCCATCAGGCCCTGGACTTTTCTTTGTCGGTAGGCTTTTTTATTTTACATTTTGTATTTCATTGGCTGTTATTGGCTTATTGAGAGTTGTTATATCTTCTTGATTCAGTTTTGGTAATTTGTACCTTTCGAGGAATCTGTCCATTTCTTCTGTGTCTTCTGTTCTGGGAGTGTAAAGATTCTCGAAGTAACTATTGATAATCTTCTGAATTTCCACTGGGTCTGTGGTGATTTCACCCTTTTCATTCCTTATCGCTTGTAGTTGAATTTTCTTTCACCTCTTTTTGATGAGGTTGGCAAGAGGGTTATCAACTTTATTTAGTCTTTTAAAGAACCAACTTTTTGATTTGTGGATTCTTTGAACTCTTTTTTTCATCTCAATTGCGTTAATTTCTGCTCTAATCTTTATGTTTTCTTCCCATCTTTGCGTTCTGGGTTTTGTTGGCTCTTCTTTTTCTAGTGGTCGGAGGTGCAACATTAAGGTGCTAATTTGTTCCATTTCTGTTTTTCTAATGTGTGAGTTCGTAGCTAATATTTTCCCTCTAAGCACTGCTCTCATCGCATGCCATAAATTCCGGTAAGTTGTACTTGAATTTTCATTGAATTGTAGATATTGTTGAATTTCTTGTTGAATTTCTTCTGCAACCCATTGATTGCTGAGTAGGGTGTTGTTTATTTTCCATGAATTTAGTGGGGTTTTCTGGTCTCTTTTGTCATTTATTTCCAATTCCATTGCATTATGGTCAGATAGTATGCATGGAATAATTTCTATTTTCTTGCATATACATAGGCATGACCTATGGACTGGTATGTGGTCTATTTTGGAAAACGACCCTTGTGCAGCTGGAAAAAAACGTGTATTCAGCTGTGGTTGGGTGGAACACTCTGTATATGTCCACCAGGTCCATTTGTTCCAAGCTCTGGTTTAGTTCTGCTACTTCCTTGGTAATTTTTTGTTTGGTCGACGTATCTTTCTGAGATAAGGGTGTGTTAAGATCTCCTGTTAAGATTGTCTTCTTAGACATTAAGATTTTCATGTCCCTTGAGATTTGTCTTACATAGTTGGGTGCTCCTGTGTTTGGTGCATAGATATTTATGCGTGTTACCTCTTGCTCTTGAATTTTCCCCTAACCAATATATAGTGACCTTCTTTGTGTTGCTTGATCATTCTTGGTTTGAAGTTGAGACTGTCTTAGAACAGAATTGCCACTCCTGCTTTTTTCTGAGGTGCTGGGGCATGTAATACTGTTTTCTATCCTTTGACTTTGAGCCTATGAATGTCATTTTGAGTTAAGTGTGTTTCTTGTATACAGCATATTGTTGGATTTTGTTTCCTAATCCACTGTGCCAATCTATTTCTCTTAATTGGAGAATTGAGTCCGTTTACATTGATGGTTATAATTGAAATGTGCTAACTTATGTTTGTCATGATATTTACCTGGTGTCGTTTACTCCGTTGTGTCCTATGTTTAATTGTCTGTCCTTTTTAGTGCGTTCCTTACATTTTCATTCATGGAGGTCTGGTCATTGCATTCTCTGTCTAGAACATCTTTTTGTAGCCTGTGAAGGGATGGCTTTGTCATCATGAAATTCTTTCGTTGATTTTTGTCATGGACGTATTTCACTTCTCCATCAAACTTGAAAGAGAGTTTTGCAAGGTATAATAATCTGGGCTGGAATTTGGTTTTGTGCAGAACTTAAAGAATGCTGCTCCATGCTGTCCTTGCCTTCATGGTTTATATAGAGAAGTCGGCTGTAATTCTGATGGGTTTTCCTTTGAATGTGAGTTCCTTCTTCTCTCTAGTAGCTTTCAGTATATTATTTTTGCGTTGGATTTCTGGGATCTTAACTATTATATGTTTCGGTGTGTTTTTACTTGTGTTGAAGTTATTTGGTGTTCTGTATGCTTTGGTGACCTAAATGTTGGATTGTTTCCTCACATTTGGGAAGGTTCTTTTTTTTTTTTTTTTTC